>JACXGI010001101.1:29512-103208 GCA_016801175.1 Esox masquinongy
TCGGAGTAGAGCCGCTGCTCCTTTGCATCGAAAGGAGCCAGTTGAGGTGGTTCGGGCATCTGGTAAGGATGCCCCCAGGACGTCTCCCTAGGGAGGTGTTCCAGGCACGTCCAGCTGGGAGGAGACCTCGGGGTAGGCCCAGGACTAGGTGGAGAGATTATATTTCGACACTGGCCTGGGAACGCCTCGGGATCCCCCATTCAGAGCTGGCAAATGTGGCTCGGGAAAGGGAAGTTTGGGGTCCCCTGCTGGAACTGCTGCCCCCGCAACCCGATACCGGATAAGCGGATGAAGATGAGAGATGAGACTATTTCTTTGAAACTGTTCAAGCTACAGACATGAAACCAACTTTGCTTTACCAGTTTAGCTATCCCTTGTTCATATAATGACACGTTAATTTATTTTACGTATGCTATTTGCGTAATTAGCATTAATTATCTATGAGACTATTTCTGTTGAACCGTTCATGCTACAGACACAAAACCAACTTTGTTTCACACGTTTTAGCTACCCCTACTGCAAATTAAGGAACAGTTATCGATTTTGCATATGCTAAGTAGCGTAATTCGTTTTTATTAACTACCTAGGCTGTATATTTTGAACCGTTCGGGCTACAGACACGAAACCAACTTTGTTTCACACGTTTAAGCGATCCCCACTGCAATTTCTGAAATGGTTATCGTTATTACGTATGCTAATTAGCATAACTAGTGTTAATTAACTGCCAGGCTGTATATTTTGAACCGTTCAAGCTACAGAGACTTTAACTATGTCATGTATGCTTATTTATTTATGCTAATTACCCTCACCAACAGTATCTCTTGAGCCTGAAAAAATACGGACTCCTAACCTTTCGATAGGTAAACACTATTTCAAACCATAAACACTTTTTAAACAGCTAGCAAGCACACCACATTTTCTTCAGGAAATGTACTTGTCTAGTTATTATTATTATTCCTCCAGCTCTACAGCCTAAACGGTAAAAGGTATAAAAACGAAACCAACTCCAAATCGTCCCAAATGCTCAAACTCGGGTTGCTTGAGCAGATCTTTTTGATAGCTATTATACTTTTTAAACTATATCAATATTTAAATGAGCCAACAATGTATTTCAATGGGAAAAAGTGTCTATAGACTTGAATTGTAAAAAAGTCAAAAATTCTAGACGCATCTCCTCCTACATTTTTTAAGCTATCATGTCCAAACCAATGCCAAGATGTTCAGTCTGGCCCAACTTGAGTTGCTTGTATGCAGATTTTTGATACTATGTTTACTTTTGTAATTATAAACATTTGAATATTGCATAAATTAACATGTGTTTCAATGAGAACCTAGTCTAAAATTCTAGACGCATCTCCTCCTACTTTTTTTAAGCTATCAAGTCCAAACCAACGCTAAGATCTTCAGTCTGGCTCAACTTGTGTTGCTTGTATTCAGATTTTTTATACTCTGTTTACTTTTGTAATTATTCACATTCAAAGCTTGAATAAATTAACCCTCTAAGGGCTAGGGTTTTAAAGTCTGCCACTACCTTGACATTTTGGCTTCAAAAATGGTCATCCTTTATAGTAGAAGGAAGTGCTTTATATTCTGGGATTCTGCAGACCCTCAGCTACATGGAGGATGTATTGAAAACAATTATTTTGAGACACTTACATGAGTAATAATGTGAAATAGTCAGAAAAATGTAAAATCGCAAGTGCACATATTTTGGTTATAAATTGAAATAAAATAGTAAAATATAATAGGTAGCCTGTTTTACATTACATTTGGATACCCCCAGGGGTTCAGTACAAGTTGAATGGTTTTGAAATGATAAAATAATAAAATGAACCTGGCATTTTTTTTTACTCTTGTCCACATCCATTTTTTTCTCAAACATTCTGAAAATCATTTAAAATGCCCATATGGGGTCATTGAACTTATTCTGTCATATTGTACCTCCAAAGGCTACCACTAGATGGGAGTCCATTCTTTTTTGAACTCTGAGGATTTTTAAATTTTTTTTTAAAACAAATAACTCAGAAACCCACCAAACAATATAGCTTGCAGGAAAATAGTATGGTTATATGTAAAACATTTCATGCCCTATAAAAATCTATTTTGCCTTCCAAGGAATCATCAAAAAAACAATTGTTTAAAGCATTGTATTTTGTCTTCTGCTCTGTCTTGTTTTGTCTGTTCTCTGTTTTTTTCTGTTCATTTTTAATCATTGTGCCTAAAATGTATGTGTAAACATGTATACACAGGGCCCAGCTGTAAAAGATAGCTTGGTCTCAGTCTGTGTTCCTTGTTGAAATTAAGGTATAATAATAAAAAATAGTAATGATGTTAAAGGTTTTGCGGCTCAAAATTGTTTTTTTGTATAGCCTAACAATATACTCTGACAAAGACTTTTGTAAGATGTTAAAGTATGTGTGTGTGTTTGTGTGAGATTTATTTAATCTTGATTTTTTCATGTGATATGTCTATGTTCACACATGTATGCATGTGCATCTTACCTTCTTTATTACTAGGTTTCTCCATTTGCTTGTGTATAACTCCTATGCTGTTTCTTTTCAGCTCCCATGTTTGATTATGGAGACATGCCATCCCCTCTGAGTGAAACAGAGAGCACTATCACGGTGCTGCTTCGCCCCGCACTGGGCAGAGGAGCACCTGTCAGGTGATAACTCCAACATACACAAACAAACACACAGAACATCCTAACTGTACACACTATGAACATTATAATTTGCGTCACATCCAGGGCTTGACATTTAGCACCTGCCCACCCTCCAATTGCGGGTAGAATTTGGCTGTGGCATGTAACGTCACTTACTAGCCACTTTGGCAGGTGGCATATATACAGGGTTTTTCCTGCATTCAAAACTCAAAGGCAACAGCCATCCCCAAATCTCTCACCACCTTTGTGTGTTAGCATGGTAAAACGTGAGTTTGCCCTCATAAATAAAATAACAGCGAATCACTGCAGCAAATGCGACGGTAGGAGGAAACATTTTCCATATTGGCAGTGTAGCCAGGTGGAGTGTTTCCTAAACACAACTGGGATAATTTTAATGGGCTTGGGCAGGTCGATTTTCTCTGGAGTCTGTGGGAGAACAGCTGTTTACAGTGTTTGATTCTGGTCCATTTGTGTTAGGCCTCTTGCCTTGCGTACCAGTGACCGACAGCGTGAACAAGACAGGCTACAATGTAGCACATCATAATCAACTTTAATCAAATAAAACATAATTTCTCAACAACATAATGGTGGCTAGTGAAAATGCACAGTGGCAAGTAACTTTGGAAAACCACTAGCCACAGTGGCTGGTGAGCAATAAAGTTAATGTCAAGCACTGATCACATCCATAATTAATACAGATTTTGATGTCATATTTCAATGCATATTATTTGTCAATGCCAAATAATATGAAACATCTTCCATTGTTGTCCACCAATCTTTTGTTGTATGCTTTGTCTACACCAGTACATACCAGGTTGTGGTAGAGGAGGAGAGTGGCAAGAAGGTAAAGAGAGAACTTGGGGTTCTGGACTGTTACCCTCTGCCCATGTCCCATGGGGAGGCCCAGGCCAAGGGGAACCCTCACTATTACACGGCCGAGCTGCCCCCCAGTAGCCTACCCGTAGCCACCCCATTTACAGTGGGGGATAACCATACGTACAACGGCTATTGGAACACCCCTTTGGACCCCCGCAAGAGCTACCTTGTCTACTTCCAGGCCATGAGCAACTTCAGAGGGGTGAGTGCTAAGCTTGAAAAAAGCTAAGGTAGATCTAAGCAATTTGACTCAAGGGGGGTATTGTAAATGAACAATACAACATGCCTAGGAGCTTTATGTGGATATAACCCTTTGCTGTGATATATTGGCCATATACTATAGACACCCTAATTGTAATGCGATGATTGGTTTTAGAAAATATAGTTTTTCAAATACCACTGTCTTCAGAGACTGATTATAGGAGATCTCACAAACTGCATGCCAAGCTTGAAGCAGCAGGGCAATTTACCTCCTTTAGGCTTGTACCCCATGTAAACATACACTTGGAAATGTCCTTGTTTTTGACAGAAAAGCTACATTTTGTCCATTAAAATAACAATAAATTGATCAGAAATACAGTGTAGACATTATTAATGTTGTTTTCAAGGCTAATTGATCATTAGAAAACCCTTCTGCGTTTATGATATCACCGCTGAAATCAAACTGATTAAAGAAGCAATAAAACTGGCCTTCTTTAGACTAGTTTAGTATCTTCAGAATTTGTGGGTTTGATTACAGGCTCAAAATGGCCAGAAACAAAGAACTTTCTTCTGAAATTCGTCAGTCTATTCTTGTTCTGGGAAATGAAGGCTATTTAATGTGAAAAATTGCCAAGAAACTGAAGATCTCGTACAACTATGTGTAGTAGTCCCTTCACAGAACAGCGTAAACTGGCTCTAACCAAAATAGAAAGAGGAGTGGGAGGCTCCAGTGCACAAGTGAGCAAGAGTACACATACATTAGAGTGTCTAGTTTGAAAAACAGACGCCTCACAGGTCCTCAGCTGGCAGCCTCATTAAACAGTACCCGCAAAGCACTAGTCTCAACGTCAAAAGTGAAGAGGTGATCCCGAGATGCTGGCCTTCTAGGCAGAGTTGCAAAGAAAAAGCCATGTCTCAGAGTGGCCACTAAAGAAAAGATTAAAATGGGCAAAAGGACACAGACACTGGACAGAGGAAGAACAACATTTGTGACAGGGTTTTTCTGCGGTGCTCACATAATGGCAAAAGGGTTTTCTAGTGATCAATTAGCATTCTAATGACACAACATGCCATAAGAACACAGGAGTGATGGTTGCTGATATTGGGCCTTTGTAGATAGTGTGATGTTCTGTTTTGTTCGGTTTGGATGTTGCTTTTGTTCTTTCTAATGACACAACAAATATTGGGATGTTGCGCTTTCAGAAGTCTTTTGATCACATCTGAAAGCGCATCTTGAAAAAAAAACAGGGTTTTTCTGCGGTGCTGACATAATGGCAAAAGGGTTTTCTAGTGATCAATTAGCAATCTAATGACACAACGTGCCATTAGAACACAGGAGTGATGGTTGCTGATCTGTTGTGCACATTATGGAAGCATGAAATGTCCGAAGTGTAATAAGCCAGTGGAAAATGTGTATTGCACACGCGTTATTATTCACGCAGTTTAAATCACATGGATGGAAATATCAGTTTGTAAGAAATGTAAGAACGAGGGGAGAACAGAAGATTCAGAAACATTTTGATAGTTAACAAATTAGGATATACCCACGTCTCCAGGCACCACACCACGGTCTTTGCCTGTGCATATATATTGGGATGATGCGCTTTCAGAAGTCTTTTGATCACATCTGAAAGCGCATCTTGAAAATAAAACACTGAGAACCTCTCTTTCCAAAATCTTCCTTTCCAACTTTGGTAGTTAAATAAGACTATAGTCACAAAGATAATTTTGTCAAGTCTCGTTTTTGTCGAAACCAAAATGAAAAGTATTTTTAGTTTTTTCTGTTTCTATTCAGTCAGTTATCGTCTTGCCACTGAAAAATAGGTATTTAACGAATATTTGTCACTATTCATGTTTACGAAATGAAGACTGTCATACACACATTCTCCATTGCTCTCTAATACACAATCCTATTACCCTTTCCAAGAACTTAGCTAAGCAACACTTGTAATAATAATCTTGTCTACTTAAATTACCTACTCTTTTCTATGACAAGCAATATGCTATTCTACAAATAATTGAAACCTCACAAATTAGCAGGAGAGAGAGTTGTTTATAATACACAGACTCTCTTTGCTCCACATTTTAAAATTGGGATGTTTTTATGAAAACACTAAACTGTAGATCGTAGGAAATCTGAAACTGGCCAAGCTATAGTATATAGTAAACGCATGTGCATGTGCCAGTCAGGCTAAAACCATTTAGCAGATGTAATGCAGCCTTTTTGTCTTTCGGACACATTTCTATCTGATAGCCAAATTATCAAACAAAATTAAGATCTGATTATCCATCATCTCTGACATATTTTGGATTGGATATGGCCTACTTCAGATCCCAGTTGGATTGGGTATTGATTTTATAACAAATCGGGGAGATATTTTGGGTGTTGGATAAAAATGTCAAAGACATAGTTCAGCTGGGATATACATTTTGTGATCCGACAAAGACCTCAACCAAGTGTACGGGCTTTTGAATCTCATGCCACGCTTAGTCACATGACCAAACACTCAGTAATGTCTTACAGTAAGTGCGAGCGGAGGTTCGCTGTTATCTTGGCAACAGATCATATAGGTCACACAATATTAGGCCATTAATCTATTTATTTATTCATTTGCACCTTTTTCTTTCCTTTCCAAAAAAGTTGAAAAGGAAAGTTTTGAGTGAGGAACAGAAGCGTTCAGAATGCAGTGGTCTCTTAATTTTAACCCTTCTGTTCCTCACTCAAAACCTTCCTTTTTGACTTTTTTGGAAAGGAAAGAAAAAGGTGCAGTGGTCTCTTAATTTTTTCCGGAGCTGAAAAATGAATGATGTTTCAAGTTGGCCACATGGGGGCACTATTGTAAAGGAAAAACCATTGATGTCCTATTGTTATATGTTGTTATATTTTAATTAGGGGTCCGAACAGTGAAGCTGCGGAACCCTATTGTAATTGTGAGCTTTTTATTATTATTAGGGGTCCAAGCAGCAAAGCTGCTGAACCCTATTGTAATTGTTAGTTTTTTATTATTAGGGGTCTGAACAGTGAAGCTGCGGAACCCTATTGTAATTTTGTGGTTTTTATTATTATTAGGTGTCCAAGCAGTGAAGCTGCTGAACCCTATTGTAATTGTTAGTTTTTTAAATTATTTGGGGTCCAAGCAGGGAAGCTGCGGAACCATATTGTAATTGTTAGGTTTTTTAAATTATTATTATAATTATTATGGATCCAAGCAGCAATGCTGTGGAACCCTAGTGGAATTTTTTTTATTAGGGGTCCAAGCAGCGAAGGTGTGGAACCCTATTGTAATTGTTAGTTTATTATTATTATTATTAATATTAGGGGTCCAAGCAGTGAAGCTGCGGAACCCTATTGTAATTGTTAGTCTTTAGGGATCCAAGCAGCGAAGCTGCGGAACCCTATTGTAATTGTTTGTTGTTTTATTAGGGGTACAAGCAGCGAAGCAGCAGAACCCTATTGTAATGGTTCATATTTTATTATTATTATTTTCCTTCTTCCGCTGTTTTTTCAAGTTCAGCTACTTCTACTACTAACTTTTTTGTAACTTTGTACGCTGATAGAGGGCTATCCCAAACTTACGCACAGCAATTTTGGTGTCCATAGACCCATGCCTATTGCACCACCATTGGTTCAAAGTTGTATGGGCAATTGCTGAACAATTTTGCCAAAGGCCGCCATATTAGATTTTCCGCCATTTTGAATTTTCTGAAAATGCTTAGAAATGTTGTGCGAGCTTCCTAAAAAATGGCACAGATGATCTTCATAGCAATCCTAACAAAAGCTATCGGATGGATTTTTGATCTGCGAAACCGTTTGTCCTACAGCCAATCGAATATGGCGATGAGGCTGCCAAACAGGTAGTGAAAGCATATCTCAGCAACCATTTGTTTGATAGTCACCAAACTTGGTCCACATAGTTGGAAGAAGGAGCAGAGGAGGCCTGCAATGTTTGGCACTAATCGACCATGTGGGGGCACTATAGCAAAAAGTCACTTCAAAGGCTCATTATTCCTGAATGCAAACAGATATTTCAACCAAACTTGGTCTGTAGCATGAGTGCATCAGGTTGTTGTACTGCGATAAATAGGAAGTTGGTAGCGCAAACCTTGTGACTGCCATGGGCCAATGAAATTCAAGCTATTAATGAAAGACTTTAAAAATGCTTGATCGCCATCAAACTTGATCAGTATAAGCTTCTATAGGCCCCTAAAAAACAGTAAAAATATAGATGAGATCGGCCATTTGGGGGCGCTACAGTGTATGCTGAACATGTATCGTTCAAATAGCGATTTCTCCGTACTCCTTAGTGCTGAAGACACCAATTTCAATTCACCAAATGTGATTCGTATTGAGCTAAACAAAATTGCCTCTTGCACCAATGAGATGCGCATTTTTCCTTTCCCGATATTTTGAATAGATTAAAACGAAACTAAAACTAACTAGTCCTAGGCCATTTGTCCCATTTCCACGAAACATCACAAAAAACATCTGTGGATACTCCACATCAATAATTACTAAAAGAAAATTGGATATTTCAAACATAGCAGATGTCATATGTGACAGAATTCCTGAACGGGGGCGAATGTCGCATGCCACTACTTTTCAGGAGAGCCGTTTTTAAAAAGAGAAACATGTTCTGGGACATTTTGTCTTTTTTGCAGAAATGCCTTCTTGAAGATGTGAACTTTCAAGTGACTTAATAACAAACTAGTATGTCATGTGTAAATACAAATAAAATGTAAAACTAAAACCCTTGTTTAACCAGCGGAAAATAATGAAGGGGCTGAGATAATGAAGGGGCTGGACATGCTGACATGAGTTCTGATCGGTCTATCAAGTAACCGGCTTTTGTCAACAACGCGACTGCTTGGTCAGTAAATCATTGTGATCCTGGGAACAACTGCGAACACATTGCTACAGCTGTGAATCACATCGCTGCCCGGAATTTTGCTGGTGTTATCAACAAATCTGAAGTTGTGAGATATTACTTTCTGGAGTACAATGATACCATGACTCAGATCAGTCGGACAACTTGAGGAAATTCTAGACTTTGATACTGTTCAAAACGTTCAGGCAAAATTGAGGCATTTCATTGCAGTGCCAATGGTAGAAAGAAAACGCTAGCTCCTCTTCTATAAAACAACTGTTCACGGATTACATTTACAAGAAAAGGACAACCATGGCAGTTATGATAGCGACAATGAAAGATGCATAGATTCTTGGCGTATTGAACGCCTTGAGTGTGAACGGTAGCGAAAAGACGCGTTGTAAACAAGGTCAACAGACTAAACGCAAACAAAGGACTTTGTATGTAATCAGAGGATATATACATTTTTCACTCTGCCGCGTAACATTCCTACATGTATACGGGTAAGTGTAACATTTGCTAACTAGTTACAGGTAATTCCTTTTCAAAAAGTTGTCGAAGTTGTTTGTATTGCTAGTCATCTAGCAATAGCTACTGACATTACTGTTAAGTTTAGCTAGCTAGGTAACAACCTTAACTTACCAGTTAGCTAACATTTCCTGGTTTCTAGCTTGTGTGTGATTATGCTTAGCTATTGTTTGCATAGTCTTCACAAAACTGAGCACGTCACTTAGTTTGATAAGCTACCTGATTGAGCGGTCATTCATCCAGGTCTGTGTGATTATGCCTAATCTATAACCCTATAATGGCTCAGTGGCTGTCCACCTGCACTCAAACTATCTGCACTTACATTGCTGCTCCTATTTATTATGAATCCTGCTGCTAAGCTACTTTATTGTTTTGTATTTGGAACTGTTCATAATTCCCTCCACCCTGACTAAGGCCCCGGTTCCAGCTGAAGAAAAACAACCCTAAAGCACCACCACCATGCTTCATTGTGGGTATGGTGTTCTGTGGGTGGTGGGCAGTGTTGTTTTTGTGCCAAATATACCTTTTGGAATTATGGCCAAAAAGTTCAATCTTGGTTTCATCAGACCATAACACATTTTCCCATGTGCTTTTGGGGGACTTGATGTTTGTTTTTCCAAACTTCAGCCGGCCTTGGATGTTTTTCTTTGTAATAAAAGGCTTCTGTCTTGCCACCCTACCCCATAGCCCATTCATATGAAGAATACGGGAGATTGTTGTCACATGTAGCACACAGCCAGTACTTGCCAGAAATTCCTGCAGTTCCTTTAATGTTGCTGTAGGCCTCTTGGAAGCCTCCCAGACCAGTTTTCTTCTCGTCTTTTCATCAATTTTGGAGGGACGTCCAGTTCTTGGTAATGTCTCTGTTGTGCCATATTTTCTCCACTTGACTGTCTTCACTGTGTTCCATGGTATATCTAATGCTTTGGAAATTCTTTTGTACCCTTCTCCTGACTGATATCTTTCAACAATGAGATCCCTTTGATGGTTTAGAAGCTCTCTGCGGACCATGGCTTTTGCTCTGAGATGCAAGTAAGAAAATGTCAGGAAAATACTACTAGAACAGCTGAACTTTATTTGTGATTAATCAGAGTCACTTTAAATGATGGCAGGTGTGTAAGGACTTCTATTTAACATGAGTTTGAATGTAATTGGTTAATTCTGAACACAGCCACATCCCCAGTTATAAGAGGGTGTGCACACTTATGCAACCAGGTTATTGTAAGGTTTTTATTTTTAATTTTTCCCCCTCGAAGATTTCAGTTTGTTTTTCAATTGAATTGTTCACATTATAGGTGACATTAAAAGTGGAAAAATTTCTGACATGATTTATCTTTGTCTCATTCTTTTACATCACAAGAACCTGGCATTTTATCAGGGGTGTGTAGACTTTTTATATCCACTGTATATGGACTTAGAAAATACACTGACCTGCAGATATAGGGGTGTATCGATTTCGATTCAAGTTAGAAAATGTTAAGGTTAATGATCGTGTACAGTTCATGTAATGAACAAAATAAAGGTCTTTGGTGTGTCTATAATTTGTGTTGTGTAGGCTACCTTTTCTAAGGAAAAACTATGTGGGAGAAAAGATAAATTAAACAAAATTACAATTTCAATAATACTTTAAATAATATTGTAAGGTGGAGCACACTGAGAAATGGTTAGAGCTTATGTAAGCTAATGTAGAGAACATTGTCTAATATAAAAAACATCCTATTTTGATGTTTTTAATTTGCTTGTGCTCATTTGCTTTGGAGCTTGATTGTGTAATACATCCAACCAGACTAGACGTGTTCACACGGCAGCTTTGTTTAGGGCTAAGAGCATCTTAAGCCCTGGGCTAAGGGCTTCATAAGCCCAGGGCTAAGCAAGTGTTCACACTTGTGGGAAAGCACCACCCTTAGCCTAGGGATAGCTGGCCATGCTCTGGAGCAGGGTTAACACTGACTTTTGAGGGCTAGCCCCAGAAAAATGCTGACAAAATGACCATTGTGAAATGGGGTCAAGAACAAAACCATAGAACATTTATTGTCCAATCACAAAAGCTGCCCTTTCACTTAATTTACATACGCTTGTGACGCGCACCGTTACCAACAGCTTCGTCTGTTTTGGTCCTTTCACTCTGCAAAGTTTTGTTGTTTCATTATACCTGCTCTATCTTAGCGAAGTAGTTATTGCAGCTTGCTCTGGATTAAATCCAGCAAGTATGTCAAAAGAATTAAGGTTGACAAACGTTTTTCTCTTTCTTTGCATAGTTATGACAAAGTTGTTCAAGCAAATACCAACAGGGTGGGCATCTTGATCAGTCGATGTCATGAAGTCCTTAATTGAATCGTGGTAGCGTAACATTGATCATGTGTCAGTCATGTAGGCCACAGTAACATTATTCGCGTGCCAAAGAGAACGTAACATTTGCAGCTTATCATAGAATGTGAAATGGTATTGTGTCGTATTTGTCCATTAGCCCAGGGCTTAGGAACACAAGTGTGAATCCTTAGCCTAGGGTTTAAGCCTTAGCCCAGGGTTAACAAACTTGTGTGAACACAGGCTAAGCTAACCCGGGGCCAGTCTTAGCCTGGGACAATGCAGTGTGTAAAGGCCTTATATTTTCAATTCCCCCACTGTAATGTACATGGGATACTTCTTGCAGAAAAACTCTTCAGTGCCACAGTGAATGTATTGTACGAAATACTCAGGAGAGTATTTTTTAAATTACAAATATAGTGTGAAATCATAGGGCACTGTGCTACATCCAGCAAAACTATATATTGCCATAATCATGGCAATGTTGCATTCCACTAAATATTTGCCTGTAGTAGCAAGTCACTCACATTTAACAGTCATATCAAAGCGGTCACCAAAACAGCATTCTATCATCTTAAAAATATAGCCAGAATCAAGGGCTTAGTGTCCCAAAAAGACCATCCATGCTCTTTTATCTCAAGTAGTACTGTAATGGCCTCTTAACTGGACTCCCCAAAAAGACTGTAAAACAGCTGCAGCTCATTCAGAATGCTGCTGCTAGAATGTTAACCAGGACCAAGAGAACGGGGCACATCACTCCGGTTCTTAAATCTTTGCACTGGCTTCCAGTCAGTTACCGAATAGATTTTAAAGTGGTGCTTTTAGTATATAAATCACTGAATGGTTTAGGCCCCGAAAACATTTCCGATATGTTTGAAGAATATAAACTGAGCAGGGCTCTTAGATCCATGAGCTCAGGTCAGCTAGTAGAGCCCAGAGTCCAAACTAAACATGGTCAAGCGGCGTTTAGCAGTTATGCTGCACACAACTGGAATAAACTACCAGAAGATCTTAGACGTGCCCCAAACATATCAATTTTTAAATCCAGGTTAAAAACACTTCTCTTTTCACGTGCCTATGACTAAGCGCTTAAACTTAACCACACTGTTTAGCCTTACAGCTTTTATAGCTTCCTATGTTTTTATCACGTTTTTATTCTATTTCTATTTTCTTATTCTATGTTTTATTATTATGCTGTTATTAGGGTTTCAGCAGTTCACTGGTGAAACCCTATTGTTTTTGTTCCGATTCATTATTATTAGGGTTTCAGCAGTTCACTGGTGAAACCCTATTGTGTTTGTTCCGGTTCATTAGGGTTTCAGCAGTTCACTGGTGAAACCGTATTGTGTTTGTTCCGGTTCATTATTATTATTAGGGTTTCAGCAGTTCACTGGTGAAACCCTATTGTGTTTGTTCCGGTTCATTATTATTATTATTATTAGGGTTTCAGCAGTTCACTGGTGAAACCCTATTGTGTTTGTTCCGGTTCATTATTATTATTATTATTATTATTATTCCGGCAAAAAAGGGTGTTTTTTGCAAATTCCCGTGAGATTAAATGGCTGCCCAAATTTTTATGTAAGTAAAAGGCCAAGGGCCGCAACTTCTGGTGCAAGTGGCACGCATGTCGGCCTCATGGTGTCGCTGTCACGAGCCTCCAAAGTTGCACTTTCTGCCAGCTCATCACGCCTACCCCTTGTGACCTAGAGTCTTGAAAATTGGTACATAGGTGTATCTCCTCATGATGAACATTTTTGCCATTGGGACCCATAACGTCCGTCATGATGGATTTTTCGCCATTTTGGATTTTTTGAAAAACGCAAAAAAATTAACTCCTCTGGCACCAAATGTCCGATCTTCATGTACTTTGAAATTTGGCATCTAGGGACCATGGTCTTCAAAAGTTATATCAGCCAGACCATTATGTCAAAAAACATGGATGCTATTGACCAATGAACATGTGAGGGGGCGTGGTTTTGCACATATATAGACACATCTCCTACAAGGATAATGGTATAATAAAACTACTTGGTACATATGTTGACAAGGACCATACGGAAAAAATGACTGCAAGGAATTTTTTCTCAACCAAACAATGGCACAATTGAGGTTTTTCACATTAGCAAGGTCACCATACTCACTCCGTTTGAGATACAGCCATGAAAAGAGGTAGATATGTACACCTCCTCACAAGGAACATATTTGCCATTGGGACTGATTAACTTCGCTTTAATGGTTTAATAGCCATTTTGAATTTGTGAAAAACACTAAAAAAATAACTCCTCTGGCACCAAATGTCCGATATTCACGTACTTTGATATTTGGCATCTAGGGAACATGGTCTTCAAAAGTTATATCAGCCAGACCATTATGTCAAAAACATGGATGCTATTGACCAATGAACATGTGAGGGGGAGTGGTTTTGCACATATATAGACACATCGCCTACAAGGATAACGGTATAATAATTCTACTTGGTAGGTATGTTGACAAGGACCATACGGAAAAAATTACAGCAAAGATTTTTTTATCAACCACACAGTGGCGCTATTGAGGTTCCCCACATTTGCAAGCTCACCACGCTCACCATGTTTAAAATAAAGTCTTGAAAAGAGGTATATAAGTCCATCTCCTACCACGGAACATATTTGCAAGTTGGGCGTAATGGTTTTTCAGCAATTCTGAATTTGTGAAAAATGCTTCAAACGCTACTTCTGTAGCATCAAATGACAGATTTAAACCTTTTCACAAGTACATTTTAAAATATCACTGAAGGCCCCTCATCGTGATTTCTTAATGCATATTATTTAAGTATGCACTAACAATTCCAGAATTGTATATTATGACAACAACAATTGCCACCACAGCAGCCCATAAACACCATGTAGCTTATTAGACATGGAGCAGTATTCTGATTTCAACTGGTTAAAATTATATTTTGAAACTATTTAGGGCAGTAGTACTGTTAAAGAGTCTACTGAATATTTAGTGAGCAACCTTCTAAGATGTGTTATTTTCCTGAGGATCACTCCACTTGTCTTATTAATAAAACATATGCTAACCAGCAGACAATGGTTTGTGTGTTAATAATGCCTTATTTACGTGATTATTCACTATTTCACTGGTGAAAAATAAGGAATTCCGATTCTTGTATATTTAGTAATGGACAAATACGATCAGTGAAAAACACCTTTATGAAGGTTATGTTGAGCTTGGTCGGCTAATTACCGGTTACGTGCGCAGCCATTTTTGTTTTCATTCCACTGAATTCTACGACCAAATGTTTGCGATCAAAGATTGTTGAACAAGACGATTCACCAGTCTGACCGGAAGTTCAAATCTTGATTATCTTCCTGTCTCTGAGTCACCTGTATCTGACTTTGTTTGATAAACAATCTTTAGCATACAAGTTGCAAATCGTGAAATACCACATGTGCGAGAGACCAGACATCATATAATGTTACGTTGATCAGTCTTTTTTCTTTACCGGAAGGCAAGTAAGGTAGGTAAAACGCTTTATCTGTCATTTGCAACATCAATAACAATGAAATATAATGCAAATGAACAAAATAGTAAGGTAGACGATAATTGGGAATGGGGTTGTATTTTTTAACTATGTCGGAAATTTCAGAAATGATAATTAATGAAACGTTAGGTAAAATTTTATGTCGCTAATAATTACAAAACATTGACGACTTAAGTTATTATTTGGTATACAAGAAGATATTTTTTGAAACTGCTGCTGACCAGAGGCCTTTTTTGCTGGCCTAGTGATATCAGAATCAGAAAATTATATTTTTATAATTTAATATATATTTTCATTAGCGCTAGATGTATTTTACAAAGTTCGTTCCCATCAGTCTACTGACGTAGTTTCATTGTTTTTCTCTCCCTCGGTTGTGCTGTTTCCAGTGCAGCTCAGATGAATCAGAGCTTTTATCCAATCAGATTTTCCACATGTGCTGTCTCCGGCTGAAAATCTATCCTGAGACCTATAGAATTTCAAGTTAATCCCATCTTCTGTTGAAGCAAATGGGGAGGAGGTTTGTTTATTGTCATATTCTTCAACCAATCAGATTTCGAGTTCGCCATAATGAGCCTGTTCTCTGGCACTTAGCAGTCTTCTAGCTTGCCTGCCTGCGCATTTTTCAGGTGGTGTGATCAGAGAGCCCGCTACCTAACTGAGATAAAACTAGTTAGGATGTAATGTAGGAACATCTAAGATGTATTTTAACTTTCTTTAGTGAGGTTTAGATTGTTAGATGTAGTGCTTTGCGTTAGATTTTTTGTTTAGATTTGTACTGAGCACTGTTGTCTGTTTAACGCACAATGGAGAAGATGAAATGCATTTGGTGGCGGATTTACTGAAATGCATTTGGTGGGAAAGCCTTTTTCGGGAAAACATGGAAATTGTGAAGAAGGGTCAACCAAACCCCCAACTAGCAACCGTTCATGGTAAGGATGTAGTAGAAGCAATGCTTTCTGTTAGATTTTTTGTTTAGATTTGTATTGAGGCCTGTTGTTTTTTAACGCACTATTGAGAAGAAGAAATTGATTTGTTGGCGGATTTACTGGCCAAGCCTTTTTCGAGAAAATATGGAAATTGCGAGGAACCAACCCCCCACCTTGCAGACCTGTCCCAGACAGGGAAAGGAATTGTGTGGCACTTTCAATCGATCAAGTACGAAAAGTACACCTGGCTTACAGCGTCGAGGGAACAATGTTTTTGTGAGTACGTTCTTGTTTCTTTGGTACCTGTAATGTCATTGACTTGGGCTTTGCAATGTATATTTGTGTTGCTGCGTCCTGTCATACTGCATAACGGTACTGTACGTCCTTGATGGTTTCATTCACCATGTTTCTGTAATTAGTGTTGTAAGCCTCTTGTTAAATCGCTTTATTCCAATGTCACTGTGAATGTGGTATGGTTACGTCGAATGACAATAGCCTAATAGCCTATAGCATTAGGCAGCCATACATGCTAGAATCATTAGCTTTCCGACCATCATGCTGAAGTTACTAATCATTATTGGTAAGTAGGATAAAGTGCCCCACTTTGGAAATCAAATGCCCGTCCAACACATTTGTTTTGGTTACTGACCTGTATCTACTTGAAAGGTAAGCAGGTTAGGACTGTAACCAGGTAATAATTCGTTTTAACCAGCAAAGTAGTAGATAAATGTAGCTGCCATGTACAAAAGTTGTCCAGGGGCTAATGACTTTCAAGAGGGGAGGATTTCTTTGTCATTTAAATTACGTTATATGGGCTTAGAAAATACAATGACATGCGGATATAGGGGTATACCGATTTCGATTCAAGTTAGAAAATGTTTAAGTTTGATTTCGACATTTAAGAGGAGTTTGCGATTCTGTGATTAAGTAACCACACGTCATCAATTGTGGCCAGCTGTTACCACCTCCACGATATCCATGCAACTGATCGTGTACGGTTCATGTAAAGTAGTTGGCATTAAACGAATTGTACTCACAAAACCATTAAAAACAACTATACCGCTCTATACTTGCAGGCCTATTATTTAACTTCAGTAGCAACAGTTAGACTCTACATTAGAGATTAGTCAGCAACAATAAGACTTCCGATTTTCATATGTTGCCTTCAAAATAAAGGTCTGTGGTGTGTCTGTAATTTGTGTTGTGTAGGCTACATTTTCAAAAAAAAAGTATGTGGGAGAAAATATAAATGAAACAAAATTATAATTTCAATAATACTTTTCATAGATTAAAGAATATTATAAGGTGGAGCACACTGAGAAATTGTAGGAGATTATGTAAGCTAATGTAGAGGACATTATCTAATAATAGTCCTATTTTGATGTTATTGTTTTTAATTTGCTTGTGTTCATTTGCTTTGGAGCTTGATTGTGTAATACATCCAACCAGACTAGACGTGTTCACACAGCAGCTTAGCCTAGGGCTAAGAGCATCTTAAGCCCAGGGCTAAGTTTGAAGTGGGAAAGCACCACCCTTAGCCTAGGGATAGCTGGCCATGCTCTGGAGCAGGGTTAGCACTGACTTTTCAGGGCTAGCCCCAGAAAAACGGTGACAAAATAACCAGTGTGAAACGGGGTCAAGAACAACACCATAGAATGTTTATTTTACAATCACAAAACCTGCCCTTTCACTTAATTTACATACGCTTGTGACACGGACCGTTACCAACAGCTCCGTCTATTTTGATCTTTTCACTCTGCAAGTTTTGTCATTTCATTATACCTGCTAAATCCTAGTGAAGTAGTTATTGCACCTTGCTTTGGATGTAAATCCAGCAAATATGCTGAAAGAATGAAGGTTGACTAACGTTTTTCTCTTTCTTTGCGTAGTTTTAACAAAGTTGTTCAAGCAAATACCGACAGGGTGGGCATCTTGATCAGCTGATGTCATGAAGTCGTTAATTGAATCGTGGTTGCATAACATTGATCATGTGTCAGTGATGTAGGCTACTGTAACATCATTTGCGTGTCAGAGAGAACGTAACATTTGCAGCTTATCATAGAATGTGAAATGGTATTGGGTCGTATTTGTCTGTTAGCTCAGGGCTTAGGAACACAAGTGTGAATCCTTAACCTAGGTTTAAGCCTTAGCCCAGGGTTAACAAACTCTTGTGTGAACACAGGCTAAGCTGACCTGGGGCCAGTCTTAGCCTGGGACTATGCTATGTGTAATGGCCTTATATTTTCCATCCCCCCACAGTCATGTACAAGGGATACCTTTTGCGGAAAAACTCTTCAGTACCGCAGTAAAATTATTTTGATGACATGAACATTATAACAGACAATTTAGCTATTAATAATTTGCCTTTTACATATGGCGTTGTGTTTTCCAGCCTCAGTAGCTGATCTATGCTCAGTAGCTAATTAATCCACTGTTTTCATTTGTACAATGACTTGCGACTATAGGCAAATATTTATTGGAATGCAACGTTGCCATGTTTAATTAAAAAAAATCTACCTAGCAGAGTCAAAAAATGGCTAACGTTAGCAATAAATGCTATCGACGTTAGCTAGCTAGTAACTTTAGCTAATGGAAATATATTTAACTAACCTCAGTTTAAGCTAACGTTAGTCCATCTAAAATCATTTTGGTGACATGAACATTGTAACATACTGTTTAGCTAATAATAATTTGACCATTTAGAGATGGTGTCATGCTTTCAAGCTTCGGTAGCTAATCTATGCTCATGTAGCTAAGTTCATTCTCTTTTTTCCGTTGTACAATGACTTGTTAATGTAAGCAAATGTTTAGCAGAATGCAACGTTGCCATGATTATTTTGTCAAAAATAATTGCTAGAAGAGCCTCAGTCTTAGCTAGCGTTAGTTCACTTTAAATCATTCTGGTGACACGAACATTACCACCAATGCTTTAGCTATTAAAAATGTGCTTTTGGTAGAGAGGGTGTTATGTGTTCAAGCCTCAGTAGATAATCAATTCTCAGTAGTTAAGCAATTCCTGTTTTCATTTGATTCTACAATTCCACTTCTGAGGGCTAAAGTTATCAATTGCACCTTTAAATTGTAGACATGGCAGTTAAATTAATATGAAATGTGAGATGTAATTCAACAATCACACATGGGTACGCAGGCTATATGCCCATGCCCTACCAAAGTCAGCATATTTTTACAGTAAGAATAGGGAGGGTATTTTCCAGATAAATGAAAATCTAGAAAGGTATTGGTATTATTGTTGCCACCTGTAATAGTCTTTTGATCATCAAAATTAAACAATTCTAAGAGAAATAGTTTGCTTAATCATTGATGTTAATACACATACTGAAGTAAACATAACCAATATCATTTTCAAAAGGTATCTCTTCTGACCCCACCATTATCTTACAACAAGCAAAAGGTGAATTCATTAACACGCTCTGTGCTGGGGAAGACTGATAAACTTCCATTCAGTTATATTTACCATACAATTAGGCTGCATTTATTACATTCTGCAAAAGTCAAACAACTTCCTGGTTACATTGTTTGGTGCTTAAGGTGTTGTACTGTTCTGATAGTGTCAGAATTTTTAAGTCTCCATATTTACCAGATACAGAAAATTGTATTATATACCATTTGAGGTAAATGTTATATTGCAATAGTTTTCAGGACATGTAAGTACATTCACTTTGGCCAAACAGTGGTGGCATAATAGCCATAACGCTATCTGTTGTTCTTTGTCACTTGTCACTGTAAGATTACATCTGGTACACATGATCAGGGTTGTGATTTTACTTTGTGTGAATGATGTTTCGAGTTGGCCACATGGGGGCACTATAGGAAACCACAAATGTCATATTCCTTGCAACTATCGATATAAGTTGAAAAAAATGTGCAATCTGGCTAGTAGTAGCTTCAATGCTGAAACCTGCTAAATGCTGCTTGCAGCTTTAATTATTATTATTCTTCCGGGAAAAAAGGGTGTTTTTTGCAAATTCCCGTGAGATAAAATGGCTTAAAGGTGCCCACATTTTTATGGTAGTAAAGGGCCAAGGGCCGCAACTTCTGATGCAGTGGCATGCATGTCGGCCTCATGGTGGTGCTGTCTGAAGCCTCTAAAGTCGCACTTTTTGCAAGCTCACCACACCCACCCCTTGTGACCTAGAGTCTTGAAAATTGGTATATAGATGTACCTTCTCATGATGATCATTTTCGCCATTGGGACCCATAAAGTCCGCCATGATGGATTTTCTGCCATTTTGGATTTTTTGAAAAACAAAAAAATCAACTCCTCTGGCAGCAAATGTCCGATCTTCACGTAATTTGATATTTGGCATCTAGGGACCAAGGTCCTCAAAAGTTATAGCAGTCAGGCTAGTATGTCAAAAAACATGGATGCAGTTGACCAATGAACATGTCCGGGGGCGTGGTTTTGCACATTTATAGAAATCTCCTACACGGATAATGGTATAATAACTTGGTACGTATGTTGACCACGACCATACGGAAAAAATGTCTGCAAGGATTTTTTTTATCAACCACACGGTGGCACTATTGAGGTTTTTCAAATTAGCAAGGTCACCATACTCACCCTGTTTGAGATACTGCCTTGAAAAGAGGTAGATAAGTCTATCTCCTCATAAGGAACATATTTGCCATTGGGACTCATTAACTTCGCTTTGAGGTTTTGGTGGCTATTTTAAATTTGTGAAAAACACTTTAAAATCATCTCCTCTGGCACCCAAGGACCGATATTCACGTACATTCATATTTGGCATTTATGGACGATGGTCTTCAAAAGTTATATCAATCAGGCCAGTATCTTAAAAAACATGGCCAAGATTGACAGATGAACATGTGCAGGGGCGTGGTTTTGCACATACATAGACAAATCTCCTACAAGGATAATGGGATAATAATTCTACTTGGTCCATATATTAACAAAGTTGATTCGACAATAATGACTGCAAAGATTTGTTTATCAACCACATGCTGGTACTATTGAAGTTTCTCACATTTGCAAGCTTACCTTGCCCACCGGGTTTAAAATAAAATCTTGAAAAGAGGTATATAAGTCCATCTCCTCCAAAGGAACATATTTGCAATTGGGACCCATTAAGTCGGTCGTAATGTTTTTTTGTAAATTTGTGAAAAATGCTTCAAACGCTACTTCTATGGCATCAAATGACCGATGTTAAGTGTGTTTACATTTGGTACACATGATCAGGGTTGTGAGTTTAGTTTATATGAAAGATGTTTCCATTTGGCCACATGAGAACACTAGTGAAAAGGAAAAACCATACATTTAATATTGTTTACAGCTATGGACATGAGTTGGATTTGTGTCCTATTGAAAAAACTGCAATCTGGCTACTAATAGCTTAATGCTGAAACCCACTAAATGCTGCTTGCAGTTTTAATTTTATGATGTATTTTATATTTCTCTCTTTGATTTATTTTGTTATTACATTTCTATTTTGCTATCTTCTACCAATCGTAATGCAAGTTCTGGTGCTATCAGAGGAATAACCTCTGTGTAAATGTAACAATCTGCAGATGACAGGTACTGCAAGTTCTTGTGCTGCTGTTAAGACATCGATGTAGGGTATTTTCTCACAAGTTTATCCAAGTGCTGGAGCGCGAGGATTGAGATACCAGGGTGGTACAGTAAACAGTTATGGTAACTGTAATTCATTGAGGATGAATATAAAATGCATGTACAGACATGGCATAAATGTCCCCCTGGATAGGGCCAAGTAAGATATTGATGCAAAGATTATCTCACAAAGGGACTGAAGGGGTTCATTTTAGCACTGGAATGCGAGGATTGAGATATCGGGGTGTTGAAGTTCACGCAGTCCCCCTGGAGACAGCTGAGTTAGAGAATTGTAACAATCTGACTGTTTTAATTCTATTGCATTTAAAAAAATATATATATTTTCATTGTAAGGCACATTGAATTGCTTCTATGTATGAATTGTGCTATATAAATAAACTTGCTTGCTAAAGAAACACACAAATTCATTACATTTCACAGTGGACATGTGTTCTGATCCTATCTGCTTTAGGGGGTTTGTAAGCTTGTCGACCATGGCAAATTGAGTGCGGGTATTGCTGATATTCTTGTTGATCATTCCTGATAAATGTTGCTGTCTGGCCCTGCGTAACTCACTGTTGAAGCTACTAAGACTTTGTTTAAAGATGTCGTAGTAGATTTGAAGTTTAGTTTTCCTCCACTTATGTTCCGCTTTCCTACATTCTCTTTTCAGGGTGCTTACCATCATTGGGGTTCTCCATGGTGTTTTCTGTTTTGCTCATAGTTTTCTTTACCTTTACCAGTGCAACATGATCCTTGACATTCAATATTTTGGCATTAAAATGATCCAGGAGTACATTAACTGACTCCGCACTTATTACTGGAGAGATAGCTATCCATAAACTGAGCATTGGTACTCTCATTAATATACCTTTTCTAAACAGAAATAGAGTTTACTGGAACATCCGGGGTGATCAGTGATTAAAAAAAAGACACAGAAATGATCAGACAGGGCCATGTCTTTAACCATGACAGAGGAAATATCGAGACCTTTAGAAATCTAAAGATCTAGAATGTGGCCTCGAGTGTGTGTATGCTCTTTCACATGTTGAGTGGGATCAAAAGTGTCAAGTAGTGTAAAAAGTTCTTTCCCCCTCTCTATCTCTCTCTCACACACACACTTACACACACACCCACACCAAATAATTAACATTGTGTTTTACTTTGTGTAGAAATAAAAAATACCATTCCCCCCAAAATAAAAACATTAGGCAGAGAAAAAGTGATCACACACAGAAACATTATACTGTTTAAATTTCATTTTTAAAGAGTAAAAAAATGCTAAGAAAGTAATGTTGACAATAAAAACTGTAGTTCATGCTTTTTACTTTGTACTTCATGTGTTAATCAATTCATTTATACATTGAAGTTTATAAAAAAATCTGTAAATAGTTCTCTTACTCTTGTGATCAAAAGCGTTGCTCTGAAGTAAAATTGTTTTTACTAAATATAGCAACTTCTGATCAACTCATATCAATTTCAGGCTTAAATTAAAAACTTCCGATAACGTCCGGTTTGATCTGACCACTTCCGGTTTAAGCCACGCCCACTCTGAGTACGGTTACGGATACAGATAATTTAGTGGGTTGAACAGATACAGATAATGGTGTACTCACTCATCCCTAGTCTTAGGGTTATTTTTGAACCGGCAGTGAGGTTTCCCTCACTCGGCCGCCAGGCAGGAGGAGGAGGGTGAGGAGGAGGAGGCCTCGAGGGGGCAAAGGTCCCTCCCCACACGTTGCGCGGTCTGAGTCAGTCCTCCAAGGGCGCGTTGAGGTAGGGCACCTTCTCCGGTTCCTTCAGGGAGGTCAGAGCTAGCCACAGGTGCCTGACCTGCACCACAGAAGTGGCCATCACTTGTCCCGCTGACAGGGAATTGGCCTGCGTGAGTTTCAAAATGGCAGCCGACACCCTCGCCACTTCACTCACCTCCGCCGGGGACAGTGAAGTGCGACCATCCGTCATCCCGGCTACAGCAGCCGCCAGCAGGCCCACGTTATTGCAGGCCGCCAGCAACTGCACCGACAATGAGTACTGTTTTCTGAGACTCTGTCCTTTATAGACAGCAGGGCCGGACTCTTGTCGCTCCAGGTACTCAAGCCTGGGACCAGGAAGGTAGCCAGGGTGCCCTCCAGAGGTGGGATGCCCTTGCTCAGCTTCTCCAGCCTCCCCTCCACTATAGTGAAGGGACTTGACCATGCTACGGGTCATGAAGGGGGCTCCCCATGCCTCCTCCGCATACTTATGGAGGGAAGGGACCTCTGGCGATGAAGACTGCATCGGGCGACGAACACGCGTCCAACATGCAGCCTCGAAGTGGTTGCCCTCCTCCTCTGCCACGGGCGCCAGCATTGGAATGTGCAGGCGCCCAGCGGCAGCGGAGATGGCAGCAAAGAAGTCCTCCTTTACCGCCAGGGGGTTGTCTCAGGGACGACGTCCTCCTCATCCGACTCGGGGGAGAACAGTTCCGAATGGTGGGCTGAGACTTGGCCGAGCCGATCACCTCCCCCTCTGACCCAGACTCCTCCAGGAAGGAGTCCTCCTCGGAGAGGAGTGAGAGGACGTCAGAGAGGGGGACCATCTCAGCAAAAAACTCCAACCGGTCCATCCTCACCTGTAAAGGGAAGACGGTGCAGGCGGTGCACACAGGCTCCTCGATGGCGTCATCGCGAGCATGCAGACCCAGACAAACACAACAGAGTGCGTGCACGTCCCCTGCAGCATTGAGCTCGCTACAGCGGCACCTGGATAGTTGAAAACTTTACAGCGGTTGAAGATGGTGAAGCCATCTTTGGCTTGTCCGAAATCACCGTAGACTGCATATCTATAAACTTTCTCGTGAAGAGAAAAGGGAGACTGAGCGGGTTGTGTGCCTCTCTGATATAGCAGCAGTGGCAGGTGGCCGTGAGATGTGTAATTTGCATATTTAAATTTTCAGTGCCTGCCAATTGGCAGAGGGGTAAACCAATAGGAGCGAAGCCCCTATGGGCAAAGCTTCACGAAATAGAACGCTAGTTACCGGGAATGTAACTCCGGTTATATGAGTGGAATGGAGCCCCGTACAGGGCTTAGCTCCTAGAAGTTTACCCTGCCGCGTAAGCGGCCATCACTGAAAACTCATTATGCACATGCGTCAGCCAATCGGGAGACGCCTGCCTCTATAAGTGCCCGAGCTTACCATTACACTTCCTGTAAAAGTGGGGGAAGGCAGGGCTTCAGGTCTAGGGGGCTACTCTCCACTCATATAACCGGAGTTACATTCCTGGTCACTAACGTTATATGTTGTGGAGCTCCGCCCCCTAGAGGGCTTAGCTCCTAGTGGTTTACGGCGGAGCTAGTGAGCCAGGATATACTCCCTACCGGACCAAACCAGCAGACTCGCAGGGTCAAGAAACCTCTCCCCTTGGCCCTAAAGTAACAATCATCCCCGAGCTGTAAGACAGAAAGGAATGAGCAAATGTGTATAAAGAACCCATATATATATATATATATATATATATATATATACACAACACCTCACAGAAGTGAGTACACCCCTCACATTTTTGTAAATATTTGATGATGTCTTTTCATGTGACAACACTGAAGAAATGACACTTTGCTACAATGTAAAGTAGTGAGTGTACAGCTTGTATAACAGTGCAAATTTGCTGTCCCCTCAAAATAACTCAACACAGCCATTAATGTCTAAACCGCTGGCAACAAAAGTGAGTACACCCCTAAGTGAAAATGTCCAAATTGGGCCCAATTAGCAATTTTCCCTCCCTGGTGTCATGTGACTCGTAAGTGTTACAAGGTCTCAGGTGTGAATGGGGAGCAGGTGTGTTAAATTTGGTGTTATCGCTCGCACACTCCCTCATACTGGTCACTGGAAGTTCAACATGGCACCTCATGGCAAAGAACACTCTGAGGATCTGAAAAAAAGAATTTTTGCTCTACATAAAGATGGCCTAGGCTATAAGAAGATTGCCAAGACCCTGAAACTGAGCTGCAGCACGGTGGCCAATACCATACAGCGGTTTAACAGGACAGGTTCCACTCCATCCAGAGGTTGTCTTTGGGAAATAGACGTATGAGTGCTGCAAGCATTGCTGCAGAGGTTGAAGGGGTGGGGGGTCAGCCTGTCAGTGTTCAGACCATACGCCGCACACTGCATCAAATTGGTCTGCATGGCTGTCGTCCCAGAAGGAAGCCTCTTCTAAAGATGATGCACAAGAAAGCCCGCTAACAGTTTAGCTCCCCAGTGCCGGCAGCACTCATGCAGCCCCAGACCATGACACTCCCACCAACTGTAGGCAAGACACACTTGTCTTTGTACTCCTCACCTGGTTGCCGCCACACACGCTTGACACCATCTGAACCAAATAAGTTTATCTTGTTCTCATCAGACCACAGGACATGGTTCCAGTAATCCATGTCCTTAGTCTGCTTGTCTTCAGCAAACTGTTAGCGGGCTTTCTAAGCCAATGAGACAAACGCTGTTTGGAGAGCGGATGGCCCACCTGGGAATCTGCATAACACACAGACAGCTGGGGAGTCAGTCTGATATTCCTAGTGCACTCAATGTAATCTGCCAAGGCATGCAGAGGGCAAAGACAATGCAGCCTCACCTCCTCCTCACACGTGTGTGTGTGGGGGGGCATGTAAATCGATCACCCTAGATTGGTAAGAGCTTGTAATGATCTTGGGCACGTGTCAAGTTCAAGATCACTATTCAGAGGTTGTAAGGCTCTGACCTATTAGTCGTAAATTGAAAGAACCCAATGAAACACTGGAAACAGTGAACTGGTCTTAAGCATTTATTCGGAGAGCTCTAATAGAATTGGAAAAACACATACATTTTATACTCATCAGTAGACAACTCTGAATACTTCCTCATCCCACCATGTCCTATCTTTCTTCCTTCGTATTGGTTACACATGTGCAAAGGCTGTTTTAATGTGACACCTGGGCCGGGTTGCCCTTTGTCTGAACTTTTTCTACTCTGCAACATACATGGAAAACAGGAAACAAGTGAAGAAACATGAACAAGTATATGCAATTTTTTATCACCTTTAACCACAGTTCTGCTATTTGGAACAGTTCATCAGACAGTTTTCTCAGACAGCTCATCAGGTAATTTCTACTCTTAGCAATGTTTTTGCTTAAAGTCAGCGAATAACAGGAGACAACATCAACATTTAGTAAATGTCAATTCTTGCACAAGCCTTTATCTATGGGTGACATTAACGTCCACACAAAGGTTAATCAAAGGTTAGTGATGTAAGTAAAATTCTCAAGTAATATTGATAAATGCATACTATATTACAAATTTACCCAACAGCACGAATGACGGGTTAGGCCGTAGTGTAGCGCTGCTGAGATCCTCGTTGATAACCAAACAGCCAGGGCGCACAGAGATCGCTCACTCGCTTTGTAGAACACAAAGCGAGGAGCAGGGCCGTCTTGAGAGATGCTTGAGAGAGCTCTGACGCAAAGGATCAAAAGGAAACTCACAGGTGCATTGAGCACCCTGGAAAGATCCCACTAGGGAGAGCCCAATCTGGCCACAGGGCACAGTCAGCGCATTCCCAAAAGGAAACGCCTAATCAGAGGGTGGCTGAAAACAGTGTTATCAGCAAACCCCTCGTGACAGGCAGAGATCGCTGAGGCGTAGCCTCTAAGGGTAGAGGGGGACCTCTCCAAATCAGAGAGATACTGCAAAAAAGACAGAATCTCCTCCACAGGGCAAGATGAGGGGTCCAGAGACCTTCAAGTGCACCAATTCACAAACGTCCCATCTCGTGGAATACAGTTTGGAAGTAGACGCAGCCCTAGCACCCTGAATAGTGCGCACCACTGCCGTAGACAGTCCCCTTCTTAGCAGCCTGTACCGTTCAGGGGCCAGACCATGAGGGTCCCTGACAGTGATGGGGGGTGCACGATTGCGCCCTCGGCTTGGGACAGCGCGTCCTGCCTGAGAGGATCCGCCAGCAGCTGGATCATTTCTGAGTACCAAAGTGCCGCGGGGCGATCCGGTGCCACCAGTATCACCAGAAGCCATTCCAGCCTGATCCGAGCCAACAGACGCGCAATGCAACGCTGTGGCGGAAATGTGTAAAAGAGACCCGCGGGCCAAGGGTGATGTGCAAACGCATCCCGTTGATTCAGCGAGAACCAGAGGCGACACTGTGCGTTCTGCCTCGACGCAAACAGGTCCATTTGCCCTCCCCCAAACCTCTGACCTTTCATCGTCGAAGGCCACCTCGCGACATCAGATCCGCCCCCACCTTCAGACGGCCCGGAATGTGGGCTGCTGAGAGAGAACGGAGGTGGGCGTGAGCCCACAGCCACAGGCGCGTGGCAGACAGGTGGAGAGCAGGAGACCTGATCCCCCCCCTGACGATTGATGTAAGCGATCATGGCCCAATTGTCCGAACGAATTAGAACATCGCGGCCCCTGACCAAATCCAGGAAGTGGGTAAGCACCAATAGAACTGTGTCCATTTCCAGCAGATTGATGTGGCGAGAGCCCGAAGGCCACACGCCTCCAACCCGTTGCTGAGAGAACCAGGCCTGTGGACTGCGCATGTGTAGTAGCCCCAGAGGAACCACCACATGCGCTGCTGCCATCATGCCCAACAGGGACATGATCGAGTGAGCCAACCTCACGCATGGTGGGCGACATCGATCGAGAGCAGAGAAGAGATTGAGAGTTTGAGCATGGACGCACGACTTTGATCCTCGATTGCAAATCTGGATCAGATGTGCAATCGAGCCAGGCCGATATAGCACAATGCCGATATAGTATAATGCCCTGAGAGAGGAAGAGCAAGTAATTGAGGGGTGCTCGCTAGAAAAGACTCAAATTCATGCTCTGCCCCTACCGCCACCGAGCACGACCGAGGAAGAGACACAGCCCAAGGAGGGCAGAGAGCGAAAGGGATGAGAAAAAGAGAGTCGAGGTAGGGACGCAAACCTGGCACTCCAGATTGACAGCCAGGGACGCTAACCGCTAGGCCATCGTGCTGTATGGAGGGAAAAGCGTTATCCTCAAAAAGAGAGGACTCACAGAGACAAGAGGAGCCCGGCATTTGCATACGTGGACATTTAGCTTGGGGTGGACAAGCGTTGTCATGGAGATGCCTGCCATGTTGCGTATGATCAGAATGATGAGAATCAACAACAGACGGTGCAGGCACATAGGGAGATCCCGCTGCATGGCGTTTAAGTCTAAGAGCGTGGAGCATGAGATGCAGGCGTAGTTATACTTATAACACCCCGAGAAAACTCAGCAACCCGTGAGGAGACGGCAAGTTTACATTCTCTAATTCGCACAGGAAAAGGAATAGAGCGAGAGCAAAATGACCCGTTGAAAAACCTATAGGCTACAGAGCGAGTGTGAGCGACTATTCCCTCACACTCGCTACTGCTCATTTTCAAGGGAACCGAGTTAGAGGCAGACAGAGAGAACATTGTAACTCTACTGGTAGCCAATGGAGGCAAACTGTCCCTGACAATAGGCATAAGTGGTTTCACAGACCCAGACACCCCCTGAGACTGTACAGAAGCACTCACACCGACATTCCGTTTAGCAGGTTTATTGAAATAAAAGGTAGAGGGGGCCGAGTCAGCGACGCTGCACGATTCGGCCAACACCCCGGCAGGGAGATGGGGCGTGGGGGCCGGGAAGGCAACGTTGCTGTCTCCAGCCAACTCCACGCCTAGTCATGCCCGTTTCGGTTTCTTGTTGGGCCACGGAGCAGCAAATCTCGGGGCAGGAGTCTGCGATCTGGGGCGGACTGGGGATGGAGCTGGTGTCTGAGGAGGGGGAGGAACAGACACAGCTGCAGCACCGGTGGCAGACAGCTGGTGACGTTGTCTAGCGTACGATCCAGGATGGTGGAGAATGTGGGAAGGCCGCGCATCGGCGGAATTTCAACATGACCAGCCAAAGTTTGCTCTCTCTACATGTGTAGAGAGAGAAAGAGCAGCGCAGGAAGAGCAAGTCAGTACGACCCTCACAAGCGTGGGCCGGACCAAGACATGAAACACAAAACTTCTGAGTATCCTCCTTCGGCACCAGACTGGAACAGTGCAAAAATATTTCTTCATGTTGAAAACGAGACATAGGTGTAAAGAATTCTCGGCTGGCTGTGTGAGCAGTGACAATCAGCAAAGCTGAAGAAAAAGGGAGGAAGTGTAATGGTATGCTCGGGTACTTACAGGGGCAGGCGTGCCCAGATTGGCTGACGCATGTGCGTAATGAGTTTTCAGTGACGGCCTAGGGTAAACCACTAGGCGCTAAGCCCTCTAGGGGGTGAAGCTCCACAACATAACCATTTATCAATTAAAAACTTAACTCCATGAATACAAACTAAAATTAATGACAAATTTGTATTATGTTAATGCTAAGCCCTCTTCATCTTCTGTCATCAAGGCTACAACATGTTTTCTCTTTAAATGCTCATGTGTAACACAGGTCAAATAATTAAGAGACGTTCAGGAAATCTGATATGATAGTTGTTAGTTTCTGCCAATCAGATTTTAACTAATTGTTTATGTCCAGCCCTTGATTGACAGATTAGTCAGTAGAAGTTGAAAGCAGCATTTTTAAGACATGCCATTTTAGACAGACCTCACTAGCTTCATTTTGCTATACTGAACTGTTAGTATTACAATAACTACCACAAGTCTTAAAAACATATCATAAAGAACCATAGAAATTGATTGATCCTTCATTGTTGTTGTGTGGAGACTGGGTTTATTGTCTGTGTTAGCAGATCACTTGGTGAGTTAAATTTTAGTTATGAGGCTGATATTTTGGGGTTGCTTTAGCGGGCCAATGCCATATCATCCCATATTAGTAGATATAAATTGTGCAGCTTAATCTAATGGCTAGCGAACTTTTCCAAGAGTCAAAATATAATTTTATAATTGATAAACTTGTGCTAAATGTTTTCAGAATTTAAATAATGTATTGCTTGTGTAAAAGTAATATTTCCTTGAATATTTGTACAAAAAATATATTTTGAAGACTCATTGAGAGTCTTCTTGCTACCACATGCTACAGTACGAAGCCATTTCATGGCTCCTCTTTGGAACGTAGAAAACAGGTAGCCAAGTAAGATGTTTTTGAAGCAGTCAATGTGATTTGATATTTGTATTTCACTAATCACTTTGTGTGGTAAAGAAATTGTATTTGTAACATTTATAGATATCGTTGTAGTTCCCAACAAATTTAATATTTCATACTTATCCTCATGCTTTTGGGTAGTTAATCCATAGATCGAGTTTAAGTGTTTGGCCTGTTCATCCTATGCACAGGTCAGATTTTTTATTGGGACCGAAGCATTTGATGGCGAGCCTACCCATGAAGACAATCTAGCTTAATCTTTGGACAAGGAAGGACAAGGAATTCTCAGGAAGGACAAGGACTTTTCAGGAAGATCTAGTGTCTAGAAACACTTCATTTTGTTCACTGTGTGTGTGGGACCTGATCACCACCTGGGCGGTAGGACAGGTGTGTGTGTGTGTGTGTGTGTGTGTGTGTGTGTGTGTGTGTGTGTGTGTGTGTGTCTATTGTAATCAGATGTTGTACTTGTCTATTTTGATTTTATAATTTTCAACAACAAGAACACATTAGAAGGGTGCACCCCTTCTAATATTGTTTAACAAATTGTAAGAGCTTTAAAATTGTAATTCATTTATTTTGATCTATGCTACATTTTTGAGTAAAATTATATTTTTGCAGTTAAAATAAACAAGTCAGCTTACAGCTTGATATAACTCCATATTCGAGTCTCTGATGGTCTATTGTATAACCTCCTCACTGCTCCTTCCGAATCTAGTGCGTTCCATTGCGCTGTTAGTGTGCTAGGCTAAGCATCGACCACACATGCATTACAGTCGTGCTCCCATGCCATGCAAATTTTCCAACACACTTTTTTTGTTGAATTCTTCAATGTAAAGTGGTCCCATACTTTTGACGTTTTGGGTCATATGCGACTTCCCTCTGGTGTAGCCTTAGCCATCTCAGCCTCCGCTTTCTTTCTAAATGTATTTTTTTTTGCTGCGTCTTGTTTAGACTCAACTAATCGATAATGACATTCTTTGCCAACTATTTTTATTATCAACGTTACCGATTTTTAACGATTAGTTGCTGCAGCCCTACATATGAATTACAAATGTATGATTGGATGATGTCCAGACTGTGGAGGAGAAAGTAGGATGTGCTGGAGTTTTCAGTTAAATATAAATATGCTGTTTATAACAGAGACATTTGGAAAAGCACAAAAACATTTGGAAAACAACGCAAGACAAAGAAAAATAAGGTCTGAACATCTAGAAAAGACGTACTATTACAAGTCGTCTCTCCCATTGATTGGGTCCTCTATTATTCTGCAAAAAAAGCCTGAATCTGACACCACATTGCCATGTTTTAAAATTCTTTAATAATAGCTTTAATAAGACTGAATTATAATTATCTGGAAATTGTATATTTAATAATTGGGCAACACCAACTCACATTGGTCATGTTGCAGTCACTCATTCCTCTTACTGATCTCTTTTTCCTTTTTGATCAAAATTATTAAAACAATAATTTGACTAGGGATTTAGTGTTTATCATTCACAATGTTTGTATAAGTTAATGTTAACATTAAATTGTGGATAATTACATAGGTTCCACCCCCCCCCCCATTTTGGCAAGCCTGAACTCAGCCAAGTCCAAATACATTCTTAAGAATCAGGCCCGGCCCAAGCCCGTTGGGTCCTGTCAAGTGTCGTCAGGTTCAGGAATTGAGAACTCTTATTGGAAGCACAGGTGCCCCTCACAAAAACAAGCAGTTTTAATTGATTGAGTTGTAGTCTATATTGGGCCTACTTTTAATATTAATCCTACCTCTTCCACATTTTCCTTTCTTTCTGTGCCAACAAGTGATTGCATTTACTAAAACTTACTATGTTGTTAGTAAGTTTGCACGTTGTAGGCAACTGATCTCCTTTTGATTAACTTTTGAATATTGCAATTTGACTTCATACAAATGTCAAAACACTTGTTTGAACTGTTATAAGGAATCATACAAACATAATGACTAACTTAGTCTGTTGTATGACAACAAATTAAAATGCCAGGTACAGTATATTGCGTTAAAATCAATGATTTGTATGCTCAATCCTCTGTTGACATTTTATGTACAAACTTGATTTTGGGAGGACTGAATTTAAAAAAATATGAAAGGAATATTAAAATATGAAGACAAACTATTTGTTATTGCTCAGAATCAATATGTATCTTACTTTTATATTTACATGTTTATATCTTCTGAATTTGAAAAGTGAGATGACAAGTAGGCAGGAAAACGGGTCTGTGCTATTACATTCTATAATCTGGAATGACACTTCCAGTTGCATAAAAAGAACTTTGAGCAAACCATGCCCAAACACATTATAATTCACTACCACCCCTACATTTTAATCATCCCTAATAGAGCAAAGAACCATTTTTTCAACTGCAAAGAACCACTGAAAAGCTCAAGTCATTCTTGTGGCCTAATTCCAAATGGACCCCTAACCCTAAGTATGCACGCTTGGAGATTTGAGAGGATTTCACTGGTTTAAGCTATTAAAGTTATTTAGTGGTTTAAGCTATTTGGTGAGTTGCCTATCAGAGTTACACTTTGCCTATCAGAGGGCAAGGTGAAGCTATTTTCAGATTGCTTTCATCTGTCAAACCATCTCAGGCCTCAAGAAGTGCATAGGGTCTAGGGATTAGGGATCCATTTGGGAGTAATTGTTTTGGGTGTATAGTCTGTGTATCATAAGGAATCAGTCAGTGGATTTTAAAGAAGTTGGTTTAAAATGGATTTCCAATAAAAAAAATGGAATTTAGCCACAGTTTGAGAAGAGGCCTATTGCTCTTTTCCTGCTGGGCAGATTTGGATAATTGTCCCATAATGCCTGAATTAGCATCTGTAAATCGTAATTTGATAATGCATCTCCACATCTAGGTGGCGGTATGGAATTGGAGTATGGTCTTGGATCTCATTAGTGATTTTTAACAAAGGTCCTTTTCATAACACCAAGATGTCATCAGCTAGAATTAGAAGGAAATTAATTCCTTTTTATAGCAGCATATTGGTCCAGATTAATGTTCACAACTCACAATTCCCTTTCTGCAAATCTTCCTTTCTCACTTTAAAAATGTCACCTCAGCTCTTTGCTTCAATATTGTTTGACATTCACTGGTGTCATAGCTTCATAAGTGTCATTTTAGCTGATTGAATGTCTCAGTATTTTACTCACTACGCTTTTTTATCTTTCACTCTAATATGCTGGTTCATAAAGATGTTAGGAAATGTTTCACTAAATGTTTTCTTATTTTAATCTTTTGAAGGTCATTTTGACTTTATTTTGTCAAAATATAATTTTCATATATTTTTCATATATTGTTACCGTTTTCTGTCATGCCAGGTGCACATTGTTACTGCCTGCCACCTAAAGGATGCAGAGAATTGGCAACATTTCCACCTCTGATCTCTGTATTATCTATCTTTTACAGGAAACCAGAATAAACTGCATCCGAATAGCCCGCAAAGGTAATTCAACATGAATATTTTCATTGAACAATGACCTTCCACAGATTTCCCCAAATCTCTCAAGTTATATGCACTGCAAACTTTATTGTAGCATGTTGACCATACAGCACATTCTAAATGCAACCCGAAGATGAAAAGGCATCTTGGGTTCAGAGGGAAAAAATCCTTACAAGTCTGAGCCCTAGTCCTTATGCAGGAAATCTATCGTTGATAAACTTTATCATGAGGAATAAGCAGTGGAATTTCTCAGGAGATCCATGTTGTTTTGTGATGAGCCATGAGTCTGGTAAGCTTTCCCCTCTTTGCCTTCAAAGCAGGGGGAAAGCTTACCAGGGGGAACAGATTAGAGGTCAGTGCTCACCATGTTTGTGTAGGGTGACAACAATATCAAAGGCAGTCTCACTGTTCACGTTAGACAGCTACATTACAAAGGGAGAGCGAAACATCTGAGTGCTTTTGACCCGTGTGATCCAGAAGGGTCCCTTCACATCAAAAATACAGACAAAACTACCTGAGCCCGAATATTAACAATGTTTATCCCTACTCTCAGCCATCCAGAGGGACTCAAAGGGATAGGAAAAGGGCACGGAAATTGACTCAGAGTCCTGATGGCAGGACAGGCACTCCCCCTCTTCTGTCATTGCAGTGCAGAAAAGTCATATGTTAATAATTATCATAGTGCTTCAATAGTAAACAAAGCCTTGATTGTAAATAAGCTTGATAAAACATACTTTTTGGTGAAGGCCTCTTTTTGTGACTGAATAATGAGACACCAAGCTCTCCTGAAGCATGTTGCCAAAAGGCGAGGCCAGCCATTTTAGCTCTGCGTCTCACTCCATCTGCTTCTGACAGACGACAGTTTGGCTTTGATTAATTATGCCTCAGAATATTGATGAACAATACACAGCATGCACCTCTTTCTCTGGCACATACTTTATGAGAATGCATCTAAAGAGAGAAAAATAATATGGCGTCTGACTGGGTTAACTAGAAAGACAAGTTTTCATAAGCCACGACTAAACTGACAAATAGGCTTCCACAGATGATTTTTAATTTCATGGTACGACACATCAGTGGTTAGTCATTTTTGCCGGACCGCGTATGCGGAGCCGGCTAAGAAGACTGACTGGCTGGCTGGCTGGCTGGCTGACTGACTGAATGGCCAGTGGCAAAAGCAATGCAGTTCATAGACGCAATGGTGGAGGTAAACTTAATAAGAAACGTTAGTCAGTTTAACACAATCCTCAATGGAGTCTAGCGACTGCGGAAACGTGTAATGCTGTGGCGTAGTGGTTGCAGACAGTGCCTCTCATGTGGAAGACCTAAGTTCGAATCTTTTGAGAGCAACAACATTTATTAATTATTTCTGGTAGATTCCACGATTCTCTCATCTTTTCACTTGATGAAAAAGTTAGTTATCGTCGCCTTTATTGATAGTTACTGTATAAATGTCATTCACGAATGAAAGAAAAAAGTTTGTTGTTTTGCCCTGAAAGAAAAAAATATGTTCTTATGCCATGAAATGAAATAGCTTTGGCAGACTCGCTAGCAATTGCTCAATTCTTATGACTATTCCAGTAAGTTAGTAGATACCGGTAAAGCTTTTTACTGGCTAATACGCTGTTAAAACGACCAGTGGCAAACACCATACATAGACGCTATTTGTGGTGGAGGTAAAGTTAGTAAGAAACGTTAATCAGTTTAACTGTATCAATGTCATTCATGAATGGCCAATTAACTATTAAAACGGCCAGTGGCAAAAGAGGATTTGTTCAGGATGTACAGATGCCGGGTGTCAGTATAGACAAGAGACTATACTGACAACTGGCAGATGTACAGCTCTGTGGTGTAGTGGTTAACGACACAGCCTTTCCCGTGGGTGACCCGGGTTCGAATCTTGAGATGGCAACACTTTCTATTGCGGGCCGGCTGAACTAGGCTTGACTGGTTTCTTTATCTTTGTGATCCCTCTAACATTAAACATGGTTGCTACTGTATTGCCTGATTCACCTGGTCGTGAAGCACTTCTATTAAACACTATCACCAGGAAAGTATAGGGAAATTCTTTGGGCATCGATGACAGTTTAATTAACAATCTCCTTGCGGGCCCCAACACAACAGTATACTTCAATTTCTCCTCTAATTTCCAATTTCCATTCTTGGCTAGCAAGTAGGTGAATAGATTCATGTGGAAATACATTTCATGCTCCTGTTTGACTTAATATAAACTCCCAGATTGAAATTGGCTAGATGGTACTAACTGTTGATGGTGTCAGAGAACTTAAATTGATTTTTCTACCCCATGTTCATGTTATTATTATGAAAATATAAACTTGTATAGTTCACATGAATAATTTAAGTTTTGACTCCATCTCTCTGTTTATAGGAACGAAGTCTTACATTTTCTGTAAACTATACAGAATGTGTTACTGACATGCTGGCTGAATTAGTTACACCTCTCGCCTTCAAGCATGTTTCCTTTTCTTTATGTTTTCTAGTTTTTGGGTTCCTTCATGTGTAAAAAAATTTAATAATAATAATACAAATAATCATATATATATATATTGCAGTCAATGGGTGTGTCCAAACATTCGACTGGTCCTGGGTTTATATACACTACTATTCAAAAGTTTGGGGTCACTTAGAAATGTCCTTGTCTTTAAAAGATGAGGTATATTATTGACCATTAACATAACATCAACTTGGTCAGAAATACAGTGTAGACATTGTTGATGTTGTAAATGACTATTGTAGTAGGGAGTCCCAAAAAGAGAGCTAGTTATCTACAAACTCAACCTCCTGCGATGGGCAGAACTCCGTCTTCAGCCAGCGACTGAGTGGTGCGAGTCTGCTGTAGATCTCGTCACTACCCCTAGCTGGGAGGGGGCCAGAGACAATTGCTCGATGCCGACATCTTTCTAGCTAATTTACATGCTTATGTGATGTTCTGCTTCATAAACTCTGACTGTTTCATCCTAACATTGTTGGTGCCAACGTGAATAACGATATCTCTGTACTCTCTGTACTTGGCAGTTTTAGACTACCGCTAGCACCAACCCCAGATTTGTGGCTGAAGCTGAGTCTCTAACTCTGCTATCTTTAACTGAAGACAATAGTTCATGTTGAAATTACAACAACTACAATGAGTAGGGATAATGGTAGTTAGCTTTGGGTGTTCAGGGGTGAGTAGCTCCGTTTGTTATGTACAAATAGATTCCCTGAGTAGAAAGGTTGCGTAAAAAGCCAATAGATAAAAATAACACATTTGTAAACTTGTAAAAATATAATTTAACCATTTAGTTTATTCAAAGTAAATTCGAACAGGTTTGGCAGGTGGCCAGGTAGGTAACAGCATGCAGTGTACAGCACGTCAAGAATCCCACAATTCGAAGCTGGGGAACTACATGGCATAGATGACTTGCAAATCTGTGAAGGCAATATTAATGATGAACAATATATACAAGTTTTGGGGCATCATATGTCATATGCAGCCATCCAGGCGATGTCTTTTTCCGGTGAAGGCCTTGCTTATTTCAGCAAGACCATGCCAAACCACATTCTGCATGTATTACAACAGCATGGATCAGTAAATTAGTCTAAACTGGCCTGCCTGCAGTCCAGACCTGTCACCCACTGAAAACATTTGGCTCATTATGAAACGAAAAATACGACGTAGGAGACTCTGTTGAACTGTTGAACAGCTGAAATCCTATATCAAGCAAGAATGGAAATACATTTCTCTCTCAAAACTACAGCAGTTGGCCTTCTCATATCCCAAACACTTACAGAGCATTGTTAAAACAAGAGGTGATGCCGCTAAACATGCCCTTGTCCCAACCTTTTTTGAAATGTGTTGCTAGCATCAAATTCAAAATGGGCATGTATTTTTCCCAAAACAATCAATTTTCTCAGTTTCAACATTTAAAATTGTTGTCTTTGTACTATTTTCAGTTACATTTAGGGATAAATGATTTGCACATCATTGCATTCTGTTTTTATTTGCATTTTACGCAGCATCTAAATTTTTTGGAAATGGGGTTGTAATTTGTTGGATCAGGCATGAACAGAGAAAGCGATAAAAGGATCATCTAATTTCTTAGAAGCGTATTTTGCTGCACGTCTCCCTGCCGCCTTTCCTCAATTACTTTTGATTTTTTCAAAAGGAGGCCAGAGTGGACAGATGAGAAACTAGCTAAACCAGATGATGAAAGGCCAAGGAGAGGGCTAAAACATGTTTTTTTCCTCTGTCCCAGATCTCATTATGCCCCAGTGAGCCTCTTCATTCCAGCCGCTAGCTAGAAATAAGTCTTTCCTCAGGCCAGCTCTGACTTTTTCTTTCATTAAAGAATGGCTGTGTTGTTCCAAAAGGCACAGTAGGTATGGTTGCAGGGCTGCTTGTGTCGTAAGAAGCTGACACCACAATGAGAAAGTAGATCAGTGTGTTCCTGCAAAAATATACAAGAATACTGCTTCTCCTTTTTTAATTACAAATCCATAGAGCTGTTAGCCATTGAGATCAGTAACCTGCTATAAATATGTTTTCTTTATCGTATCTCACACCGTGGAACCTTGAAATTATACTGTGCGCTCGTGTGGAGTTAAAAAAACACACTACCTTCTTGGATTTAGTGAGAGGATGCTTCTTTCCAAATACAAATGGTTTGGGATGTGGCATTAAACTTATTGTAGTTGTGTAGAATGTCTTCATGCCCCACAAAGATTTGAATTCGATAATGCAAGCAAAGGAACAATAAGGTCTTGGTGATTTGAGATGGACAGTATTTCTGTTCATATTGAAGGAAAACTAAAGCAGGATTTTGACCTGCTTTATATTAATTCCAAATTTAATATGTAAAGAGAGTATTACAGTTACAGTACAAGTATCTAAGATGAAAGTTATCTGGAGATTTGAGATGTTGCAAGAGCAAAGATACATGCAAATGTGAGGAAAATGCAGGAGAGCTACTTCTACATCCCCCTCTGGATTTTATCCTCAAAACTAAAGTTGGTTAGCTAACATAAGAAAGTCTAGTCTTGAAGAATAGACCCCTTATCAATTAGGGACATTCCAATCTATGCTTCCTGGCACCATATTGTAAAACAAAGGGATCTACTCAAGGGTCAATGGTGGTTAAGGCATGACCTTAGGTTCTGTAGTCAGACCAGAGATAAATATTTGTAACACATAAACATTCTAAAAGCACATGACTAGACACACAGGGTATAGGCTAGGGAGGAAATTGAGTACATTATTATACAAGGCTATTGTGATGTTATGTAGCCAGGATTTGACTAATGGCTGCTATGCATGATAACCATTGATTATTGATCTAGATTTTAAGCCTGTACATGTTGTCATGTCTCTTATTCTTTCTGTCTTCGGCTCTTTTCTTGTCTGTCTCTCTCTGCCTTTCCACTCTCTCACTTCTTTCTCCCTCATAACCTCGCTCCCTTCCTCTTCCTTCTCATTCCCTCATTCCTCTCTCAGCGGCCTGTAAGGACCACCGGCGTGCTTTGGAAGTGTCTCAACACTCAGAGGAGATGGGGCTGATCCTTGGGGTGTGTGCCGGGGGTCTGGTGGTGCTCATCCTGCTCTTGGGGGCCATTATCGTAATCATCAAGAAGGGGTGAGTAGCCAACACTAGCCAACACTTCCACTCCTTGATCCTCACTGACTCAACTAAATCGTATACTTTTCTCAGAGGTACCTGAAATTGGAGGTCCTAACTGACCATTATTTGGATCATACACATCATGATTGTGGAAAAAGCATTCAACTTTTAAGATTGTCCACTTCAGTCTTCTGGAGATCTTATTTGTGTTTTATTAAGTAATTTTCATATAATTACTTTTGATTTGTAGATAGAATGTGTGAAAGAGAGCAATAAAGAGATGATAAAGGAGGTGTGGGTGTGGAGATCCATTTCATCATGTTCCATTATGGTTTAACACACTGCTGTTCTCATCTGGAAGGCTGATGTGAGTGTAAATAATTTAATTAAAAACAGGGGATGCAATTCAATTACTCACTTAATTATGCACACAGAGCAGCTATGTGATCCATAAATGAGGATAATTGTGAGGGAAAATGTGTGCTTTGGCAGATAATTAGCCTAGCCCCAAGCTCCTAAAGGTCTGACCTTCCCGCAGGTGGGGACAACAAGTGTGGTGCCCCACCCATATCTTTCCTCTCACAATCCCCATTTTTCAACTTGCCATACAGATGTGCATACCCTGGTAGAAATTGTGAAATTTAGGCATTGATTTTGAAAATATGACTGATCATGCAAAAAACTTTTCAGTCTTTTATTTAAGGATTGTGATCATATGAAGCCATTTGTTATCACATAGTTGTTTGGCTCCTTTTTAAATCATAATGATAACAGAAATCAACCAAATCGCCCTGATCAAAAGTTTACATACCCTTGAATGTTTGGCCTTGTTACAGACACACAAGGTGACACACAGGTGAAAATGGCAATTAAAGGTGAATTTCCCACACCTGTGGCTTTTTAAATTACAATTAGTGTCTGTGTATAAATAGTCAATGAGTTTGTTAGCTCTCACGTGGATGCACTGAGCAGGCTAGATAAAGAGCCATGGGGAGCAGAAAAGAACTGTCAAAAGACCTGCGTAACAAGTAGTGGAACTTTATAAAGATGGAAAAGGATATAAAAAGATATCCAAAGCCTTGCAAATGCCAGTCAGTACTGTTCAATCACTTATTAAGAAGTGGAAAATTCGGGGATCTCTTGACACCAAGCCAAGGTCAGGTAGACCAAGAAAGATTTCAGCCAAAACTGCCAGAAGAATTGTTTGGGATACAAAGAAAAACCCACAGGTAACCTCAAGAGATATACAGGCTGCTCGTGAAAAAGAGGGTGGGGTTGTTTCAAGGAGCACAATATGACGATTCTTAAACAAAAATGAGCGGCATGGTTGAGTTGCCAGAAAGAAACCTTTACTGCGCCAATGCCACAAAAAAGCCCAATTACAATATGCCCAACAACACCTTGACACGCCTCACAGCTTCTGGCACACTGTTAGCTTGGAGTGACAAGAACAGAATAGAGCTTTATGGTCACAACCATAAGCGCTATGTTTAGAGAGGTGTCAACAAGGCCTATAGTGAACAGAATACCATCCCCACTGTGAAGCATGGTGGTGGCTCACTGATGTTTTGGAGGTGTGTGAGCTCTAAAGGCATGGGGAATCTTGTGAAAATTGATGGCAAGATGAATGCAGCATGTTATCAGAAAATACTAGCAGACAGTGTGCATTCTTTTGCACGAAAGCTGCGCATGAGACGCTCTTGGACTTTCCAGCACGACAATAACCCTAAGCACAAGGCCAAGTTGACCCTCAAGTGGTTACAGCAGAAAAAGTTGAAGGTGAAGGTTCTGGAGTGGCCATCACAGTCTTCTGACCTTAATATCATTCTGGGGAGATCTCAAACGTGTGGTTCATGCAAGACGACCAAAGACTTTGCATGACCTGGAGGCATTTTGCCAAGACGAATGGGCAGCTATACCACCTGCAAGAATTTGGGGCCTCATAGACAACTATTACACAAGACTGCACGCTGTCATTGATGCTAAAGGGGGCAATACACAGTATTAAGAACTAAGGGCATGCAGACTTTTGAACAGGGGTCAGTTAATTTTTTTTCTTTGTTGCCATGTTTTGTTTTATGATTGTGCCATTCTGTTATGACCTACAGTTGAATGTGAATCCCATAAGACATAAAAGACGAGTTTTGCCTGCTCACTCATGTTTTCTTTACAAATGGTACATATATTATCAATTCTCCAAGGGTATGCAAACTTTTGAGCACAAATGTATGTAGACCCCTGATTCTTGAACAATATCTTTTTTAAATGCCTCATGAGCCAAAATACAACCTGAAGCTGGGGACTTCAATATGTTGTTTATTTCTCAATGTTGTTAAGAGAGTGTTTAAGAAGCTAAACGGACAGTATCATTAAAAATATTTTAAATTTAACTAAATTGTAATGGCCGGTCACGGCCTGTGCCGTGCCAGTCGTTGCAGTTCTATGTTGTGTGTTTTTGTTCTGGTTTCTTTGTTTCTTAGTTCAGTTTAGCCCTAGTGTTTCTTCTTAGTCATTGTTTTATGTCTACGGCTGTGTTTTTCGTGAGTCTTTGAATTAAATGACGTTTGCTATAGAAACCTCTGTGCCTGTATCCTGCCTCCATGCCTCATCCTGACATGCTTGTGAAGGGATTGTTTTCTTTCCCACATGCTTTCATGAACGCACAAACAGACATGCACACAAACTTAAATACCGGCTTAGATCCCAAACTGGTACATTTGAACACAACACTTCAGTTCTTAATTACCACAATTACAAAACAAAGATGTTGATAATCTTTGGTCTTATATATCAGCAAACTTTGCTCTGAATACATCTGAAGCTACAGCTCCGAAAAAAATTAAGAGACCACTTGCCCTTTTTTTTTCCTTTCCCAAAAGTTGAAAAGGAAAGTTTTGAGTGAGGAACAGAAGTGTTCAATTTGCAGTGGCCTCTTAATTTTAACCCTTCTGTTCTTCATTCAAAACCTTCCTTTTTGACTTTTTTGGAAAGGAAAGCAAAAGTTGCAGTGGTCTCTTAATTTTTTCCGGAGCTGTATATTTCAACAAATTAATTGTTTCTTTCCAAAGTCTGGGGTCACTTAGAAATTTCCTTGTTTTTGAAAGAGAAGATATTTTTTTGTCAATTAAAATAACATCAGATTGATCAGAAATACTGTGAAGACATTGTTAATGTTGTGAATGACTATTGTAGCGGGAAAATTTGATTTTCCATGGAATATCTACAAAGGCATATCGAGGCCCATTATCAGCAATCATCACTCCTGTGTTTCAATAGCACATTGTGTATGCTAATCCAAGTTTATCATTTTAAAAGGCAAATTGATCATTATAAAACCCTTTTGCGATTATGTTAGCACAGCTGAAATCTGTTGTGCTGATTAAAGAGAGCTATACAATTGGACTCCTTTAGACTAGTTCAGTTATCTTCAGCATCAGCGTTTGTGAGTTCCATTACAGGCTCAAAAATGTTCAGAAACAAAGGACTTTCTTCTGAAACTCACCAGTCTATTCTTGTTCTGAGAAATGAAGGCTTTTCCATGTGAGAAATTGCCAAGAAACTGAAGATCTCTTACAACAATGTGTAGTACTCCCTTCACAGAACAGCACAAACTGGCTCTAACCAGAATAGAAAGAGGCATGGGAGGCACTACTGAGGAAGAGTAAAGAGGAAAAATACATTAGAGTGTCTAGTTTAAGAAACAGACGCTTCACAGGTCCTCAAATGGCAGCTTAATTGAATAGTACCTGCAAAACACCAGTCTCAATGTCAACAGTGAAGAGGAGACTGGGATGCTGGCCTTCTAAGCAGAGTTCTTCCTCTGAGACGTGGCTTTTTCTTTGCAACTCTGCCTAGAAGGCCAGCGTCTCCGAGTCCTGGAGTAACTTTTGAATGGTAGTGTGTATATATAACATAATGCACTGACTATTCCATTTTTTTCCCCCCCACTTACTTCCCAAATAGATGGCTTTAGTTTGACTTTCAGGTGCCTAAGACTGATTGTAATAATAATCTTTTAAGTTGGTGACAATCTGCCAAAATAACAATGTGGCTTGCTTCGGTTACTAGTTCTAGTTGGACAAGGCTGCCCAACTAATTTTCGCAGCTTGTCATCTGTGTAAGCTCACCGGATCAGACGGCTGTGCGCCACAAGAGTAGAGGTGCTTAGCTGTCAAAATAGCACCACATTTCCTTTAAATACAAAATACATTTAGAACATGAAAATGAAAGCAGTACAATGAAATCAAACATATATACAGCAGACATGTGTCATGTTCTGTAGATTGCTGAAGTAGCATCTTCATGGCTATGGTGAGGAAATAAAAAGTAATTGATTAAACAAGGTACCTACTGGTTCTAGTTGTTCCCCACAAGCAGTTCAACAATATATTGCTTGTTCATCCAAATACTTAATCAGTGTAACCCGCTAGACCCACTAGATCTGAATGCTTGCATTGCTGGCCAAACAATAATCAATGATTTTCACAGGTCCTCTCACACCACACAAATAAATTCACTCATCTTAAACTACTTGCCAGTAATTATATTTAATGAATGCCCTTAAAACTTGGTTAAGTGTCCTACCTACTTTCAGAGGCCCAAATGTAAAGTATGTTAAATTGGAAGCTTGTCAGAGGGCTTAACAATGAGTTTTGAATGGTTGAAGATGCTGAGGTAGGAGGGGCAAAGCCATAGGATGTACAACCCTGTAGCTGCAAGCACTGCTTACCCCGACACATTAGTCCAGATTACTGTACTAAGCCACCATGAAGTTAGCTCTTAGCTGGAGGATTGCTACATTTGCTCTGGCAGGAAGCCACATGGTTTATCTATTCAAGTGGAACACAGACACATATTCAATTAGAAGCTGGTCTTTCCGCTTTGGCCTTCGTTTGGTTTTGTTAGTGCTTGGTTAATGCATATGTCATGTAGCCCAAGGAGGCATTGCAGAGCCAACTTTTATTTTCAAGTAAATGCATCCACACCATCGGCTCGCAGGCATTCCTTGCATTTCACATCATCTTCTACTTTCTCTTGATTTTCTTTTCTCTGCCCTCCCTCCTGCACTCTTGCCAAAAGGGACTACTATTCTTACTCTTACTATCTGTAAGTGACACCACCCAGTCCCTTTCCATTATGTTTGCAACCAGCCATTCACATGCTTATGGTCTCTGCCTGCCGATGAAAAGTTTCAGTGGCCAAATAAAACTGGGTAACACTTTCCAATAAGGGTACATGAACTACCATTAATGAATACAGTAGTTAACATGAATGAAGGATAAACAATGACATGAGCGAACAGTTAATAATGATAACCCTTAATTTATTAATGATTTACAAATGCATTAACTAACAGTGTGTAGTGTCATTTGTTCATGTTGACACAGGACATAAACTCATGTCGTTTTTTAAAGGAACACAGTTCCTGCCATGATGGTGGTGTCTTCCTTTGAAAAAAAAAATTCTAGCTGTATGAACATTTTTATTTTTGAAAACAACACTCCTGACAATATCCCTAGGATTAATATAATTGAATTTTGTAACTGTATTGTTTAGGAACTTTGCAGTTGTTGCACTGTATGGGTTAGCGATTAGCTAGTTCCTGATAGCTGGCTCCAGTTAGGTCCAGGCTTGGAATTTTGTCATTTTAGAGGCAAGGCAATTTGGCCGTCGTTTCATAAAAATGTTTAGGCACCAAGGCCATACGCCAGGGCACAAAGGCCATTGAGGGAAATATAAGGATTTGGAGCATACAAATAAACAACGTGAATTGTTTGTAAGAAAAAAACACATTATTAACTTTTTTAGTATCATGCTTTGAATAGTAATTTATTATAACTGATATGGTCTTTCCACATAAAAAGTTAAATTATGTTTTACTCCTTGAAGTCACATCTACTCCTCCCTCAATTATTTTGTACATTCTGGAATTTGTTTCATTCCATGCATTCACATGAGGATGACAGAGGCAACGGTATTGACAGTTAAGTAACGTTAAGGCCAGCTAGCCAGAAGGCTAACATTACCTCAGAACACAAAAGTAAACCGCAATGTATGCTTTAACATCACAACCACCTGCGCTAATGAGTACAACCTAAATAAACAAATGTAGTGACTTAATTGTGCATGGAGCAAGTAATTTTTTTTTAATCTTTCACCACAAACACTGCCATGTCGAATGATGTCAAACCTAACGTTACTTCTCGGAGCTCTCAAAAAGTGTTTAGGTGTTTTCTCCCACTCGGAGGTCGGAACCTTCCCACTTCCCAGTTGCTCATGAACACACCTTCCAAAACGGAGAGGTTTGATTCAGGTAAGCACTAAAAAAGTCTGATATCTATCGATATCTAGCTAGCTTGCTTACCTGCATGTAGTCCGTTCTTGCGGTTGTTCTCAGTTGGGAACTACAAACAAACTTACAAACAAAAAAACTACTGCTAACCACGAGATTTTGACAGTAGCAGGGGCACAAAGACCATGGTGGCTGTAGGGCATACAATGATTTTTGGGGCTTCATGGCCAGAAATTCCTACGCTGGTTAGGTAGGGTGACCAGACGTCCCGGTTTGCCCGGGACTGTCCCGGTTTCAAGCTGGGTGTCCCAGGTCCCGACAAATATCTGTAAAACACTAAAATGTCCCCGTTTCCGACATTCACTACCAAATTGTCCCGGTTTAATAATAATAATACTGTAATGATTCCACATACGAGTCGGAGCCAAACAAACAACTGCGTAGAACTGCGGAGCAAAGCAACAATTCTCATCAAAGATTAAAGCGCCCCCCTCTGCTCCACCAACCACAAGCACCGCATGATGACCAACATGCGTGCATAGGCGCTTACATGTGCGCGTGCATTAATGTATAGTTACACAAGGGTCCCGGTTTGGGGGTTTGAAAATGTGGTCACCCTATGGTTAGGTCCTGTCCCTATATCTACACTACGCCCTAAGGTCTTCCGTGAAGTGCACACTTGTTGAAAGTGCACACTTGTTGAAAGTGCACACTTGTTGAAAGTGCACTTAGCGGCGTAAGTGCACAAGGGCCCGAAGCTGTTAAGAGCAGAATTGGGAAAGTTCTTTCTTCTCCATTGCTCGTCGCCACGGTCGCCACTCTTCCCGGTTGTCCTACCTGCGCCAAAACAACCGTTTTGCTTCCCCATTGGTTAATTGTTCGAAACGTCACGACATTACAGGGATTCTGGGTAATAGCCTATAGCAAAGTCAGGTCTGATGCACACTTGCGGAAAGGGTGCATTAAGTGCACAAGAGGGCGCTGATGATCACCCCTGGAGAACAACACTACAGAATTTGGACACCCTACGGTCTTGCACCCCTTAGCGAGAACGCGCAATTGAGGGGCACAAGGGTGGATATTGGGAGAGGACCTTAGCTCTATGCTAGCTCCAGTCAAGTGTTTGTTGTTAGTTTCGGTTAGCACTTTGCTAGCTTGCTCAGCCATGTTATATTCGTGTACCATGAAGGTAATTTGCAATTGTCTAATCCTTTTACAAGATTTTACTACACTAGCTGAACATGTAGGTATTTTATACATAAGTACAGCATTACTGCTGTATAAGAACTTTGTGAAATGTCTGATGTAAAAAGGGATTAACAAAATTAAATTTGATTGACTGATTGTGACTTGCCTGTTTACACTTCTACTGAAAAGATATTACTCATCTCTTCCTTCATGATGTCCATGTTTCCAGAGTGGTTGTTTTACAAATTGTCTTTATAGCCTACACTTTGTTATTCCTGTCATTCTTGAAGGGAGGATTATGTGCTATCACTAGAATTCTAACACCAAATCATTAGTTCATACTCTTTTGGTCCACTGAGTAACCATTGAGCTGGAATAAAGCCTTAATAAAGGATACCTCACTATTAGGTAATTATTTTGTGTCCCCTTAAGTGATGTATTATCCTACCTTAACAATCACTAAATAATGACACATGGGTAGCCATAAACCCTTAACTGATACTTCACCATTAGTTAATTATTTTGTGTCCCCTTAAGGAAAGTGATGAATTATCATACATTAATAATCATTATAAACCATTTGTTTATGTCTTTGTTCATCATTCGTTCATGTTAACTACTGCATTCGTTAATGGAAGTTCATGTACCCTTATCGGAAAGTGTTACCTAAAACAGTTGCAATCTCCCTCTTTTCCCTTCCCCTTTCTCAATGCCATTTCCCATTCTGTTTCCAGGAAGCCAGTGAACATGAATAAAGCTCCCGTAACTTACCGACAGGATAAGAGTCACATGGGTTCCATGGAGCGCAGTTTCACTAACCAGAGTACCCTGCAAGAGGATGAGCGCATGGCCCTCTCTTTCATGGATGCACACACCTGCAGCACACGCAGTAAGCCACACACAAACACAACCTTACACACATTAACATAAACGCTCAAACACATACACACACTCATACACACCTACAGCGCTCTGTCAAATCAAAAAGATGACACCATCAATCAATCTAGGTTGCATTCCTGGAACACCTGAGAAGTAAAATATCCACTCACAGAATGGAAAAGCGTATGACAAACTTTCCCATTATTTCTCATCAAACGCTCCCACACAATATTGTGGGTGTACTTTATATCTACCACAACATCCATTTAGTCATAGAAAAGCTTAATATACCTCAGAAATGGCTAAACTCCCTGCAGCAGATGCACAATCTAAAATAAAATAATGAGAAAAACAAAAGTATAGTAGTAAAGTGAAACACTTTAAGGCAAGAACATATGTGATTTTAGACGTATTTTCATCTCGCTATCATATGAAATATTGAAGTGCATAAGAAAAAGGATAAACATATTGTTTATTATGGTCAGATCCTGATGCACTTGTAAAATTCATCAAAGAAATAGATGGTGTCATCTTAATCAAATAATTTGTCTCAAACATTTAAAAAGTCTACCTATATTTAATATATCCATCCAAACACATACCTGCATGTGACTGCAGGAGGTTTTGGAAAAAGTATGTGTGAATTATTTCCTCTTAACTTTTATAACATGAATTTTAACAGCATAATGTGTTTAAAAATAAAAAAAATATTACAGAGGGAGACATGACATAAAAAAGTAATGGAGATTCAAAATGACACTCTTCGGCCATTCTGACAACATACAGATATTCCTGTACATATATAACAAATGGAATATTGACTGGCACTGACATCAAAATGTTTAAAAAGTAAAATAAATCAATTTGCAAACTTAATTTACTTTTTTAAATTTATTCATTTACTTTGGAGACCCCCTTGTGTCTGCCGCGTTCCTTTGTTGTCTTCTACCAGGTGTGCAACGTAGCTCTGTGAATCAATCAAGTAGTCTTCTGGGGGGTTCACCGAGGCATCAGTGTGGGCTTAAGGGCTCACCCTACCACACAGGTCAGTTACACCCTGCAGTGCGTGTGGCGGATCTCCTCCAGCACATTAACCAGATGAAGACTGCAGAGGGCTATGGCTTTAAACAAGAGTATGAGGTAAGTGGAAGAAAATAATGGATGTCCTGCATTGTGATTTGTAATATAGGATATGTGTACATGGGCTTATGCGTGGTGTATTTGGTTGTATTTGGTATTTGGAAGTTGTGAGAAAATACAAGAGTTTAGCTTTTATGTTTAGTCACTGTGATTTAATTTTAAAGTCTAAATTGTAGACAGGAGATGATTAATTCAGAAGTCAGATGTAGAGGTCAGACCAAAAGACCATCAGTCTTGTGTGAAGAGACTCACTCAAATCCCAGTCCTCACAGACTGCAAGTGTTAATGATCAGGGTTAAAAGACACTTCTTGGACCAAGTCGACTGTGAGACTAGAAATACATGATCTTTATCAGGAGATCAAAGAGCCCCTCTGTTAGATTGTCTGTAGCTGATGCAGCCCCGAATCCCTATGGGTTCCCCCGGCAAGTAGGCCCTTTGTTCCCCAACCCAGTGACCGCCAATTGCCGGGGCATCAGGGGCTTGGTGGCTCTCTACCTCTGGCTGTCCTCCAGTACCACGCTGATTAAAGATGATCCTCTGTACCCTGGTTGGAGGAGAATTCTCAAAAGATGTCACTGCTGGGGTGTGATGTATAGCGCTGAGTGAAGTGTTCCTAAGTGGTGTATGTGCATGGCACAACGAGGGAGGAATTTAGTCAAATTAGACCAGCAATTTAGGAGAGAGGCCTTGAGGGATTCACAGGCAGTTTTCCAAACTTCTTCAAGAAGCAGGGAGTTTGTGATAAGGAGAGTCTCCTTCAGTTCCCTTGTCTCATGAAATGCAGATTGTGGAACTGCGTCTGTGCTTTAATGTAGGTAGAGACATTTTCTTATGGAAGACAAGCAGAACTGAACGCATTATTCTGGCCCTTCTTTAATAGCTGATTTCCATGTCTGTCTGATGTGTCGTTCCACATTTTGGAAGACACACAGCCCTGAAACATTTCCAATTCAGAACAGACTCTGAGGCAAGCTCCATCACTGTCTATCGTCAAGGAAAAGAGGGAAAACATCTCACTGCCTCAAATATCTTGGATATATGCGTGCCCCTCTGGAACTCTGCTTGTAGACTCCTTAAACTGTCCCCCACTGGCAAACCAGTATTCACTACTAAAAACAATACACATCTCTCTGTATTTTTTCTATAGTGCCTCTGTCTCTCCATTACAATGGAAAACTATGAGGACTATCATCCTGCGCTCTCTTGATAGGCCTAGGCTTTATTTCCCAGTGGAAGGCCTATGTAGAATATTCAAAGACATTGGTCTCCTTTGCTGTGAATTGTAACAGACCAGCATGTCTGGCAGAAAAGTAGCTGTGGATGGATTTGTAATGCCACTGCAGTCACTTACAGGTAAACAGTAAGATAAAGATTAAAGAACTCAGGCATTAACTAATATGTACTGGGCAGTAAAAAAACCTAGTATAACCATAGTACGCTACCAGTCAAAAGTTTTAGAACACTATATGTTTCCAGTTTTTATTAAAATTCACACAGTTTATTGCCTTAACATACTCTGAAATAAAAGCATAGTCCAAATAAACAATTGGAGACAAATAATAAATAATGGAATAGTTTTATTTAACACCATTCTTTCAACAATGGAAATCAAATACTGTTCGGAGAGCTTTTCTCATTACTGTTGCAGAAGTTCCAACAAATATTTGCGCTTGTAGGTTGCTTTTCTTTCACCCTTCTGCCCAGTTCATCCCAAACCTGCTCAATGTGGTTTAAGTCTGATGGGAACCCTAAGGTAGTTCTGACATAGACTGGATGCATGTTTTGGGTCATTATCTTGCTGTAGGATGAACCCCTGACCAACTAGGCGTACACCAGAAGGCACTGCTAAATATCGTTTTGTTCAGGGTCCCACTCACTCGGTACAAGTTGCCAACTTGCACGATTCCTCCTCCATATTTGACAGTTGGTATCCTACACTGAGGAACCATCCTTTTGCCTACTCAACGGTGTAGAAACACCCTGCGTGATGAACCGAAGATTTCAAATTTTGATTGATTCATCAGTCCATAAGACCTTCCAAGTTTCGGTAGTCCACTGTTGCTGCCTCATGGCCCAGGCAAACCACTTTTTCTTATTTTGCCGTCCTAGCAATGGCTTTCTTACTGCCACTTGACCTGTCAAACCTGCAGCTCGAAGTCTTCTCTTCACAGCTGAAACTGACTTGCTTACTTCGACCAGTATAAAGCTGTACTTAAAGCTGTTGTCCTGTGAGCCACCTATCACGCAAGCTGTTGACTCTCTGGTTCAGTTTTGGCTTTGGCTCTGCCAGATCTCTTCCTGTCAGAGTTTCCTCCAGTTTCCAAATGTCTTTTGATGTTGTAGGAGACTGTACTCACTGACAAAAGTGTAGGAAAGACCTACACTTAAGGGTTATAATGGTCTGTCTGTCTTACTTTAACTGCCGTTTTCTTGACATGATGACAGCAATATACTACTTTCTGAAAAAAAATGGAAAAATAGGGATGTTCTAAAACCTTTGACTGGTAGTGTACGCCAATCAGCCATAACATTATGACCACCTGCCTAATAATGTGTAAGTCCCCCTTTTGCCGTCAAGGTTTCCCAGCAGAACATTGCCCAAAGCATCACACTGCCTCCGCTTGCTTGCCTTCTTCCCATAGTGCATCATGATGCCACGTGTTCTCCAGGTAAGTGACGCACACGCACCCGGCCATCCACGTGATGTAAAAGAAAACGTGATACATCAGACCAGGCCACCTTCTTCCATTGCTCTGTGGTCTAGTTCTGATGCTCACATGCCCATTGAAGGCACTTTCGGCAGTGGACAGGGGTCAGCATGGGCACCCTGACTGGTCTGCGGCTACGCAGCCCCATACACAACAAACTGCAATGCACTGTGTGTTGTGACACCTTTCTATCAGTACCAGCATTAACCTTTTCAGCAATTTGAGCTACAGTAGCTCGTCTGTTGGGTTGGATCATACGGGCCAGCCTTCACTCCCCACGTGCCACAATGAACCTTGGCCGCCCATAACCCTGTCGCCGGTTCACTGCTTTTCCTTCCTTGGACCACTTTTGACAGGTACTGACCACTGCAAACCAGGAAAACCCCACATGGGCTGCAGTTTTGGAGATGCTCTGACCCAGTCGTCTAGCCATCACAATTTTACCCTTGTCAAAGTCGCTCTGACCCAGTTGTCTAGCCATCACAATTTTACCCTTGTCAAAGTCGCTACGCCATTTTTCCTGCTTCTAACACAACAACTTTGAGGACAGAATGTTCACTTGCTGGCTAATATATCCCACCCATAATGTTATGGCCGAAATATCTATTGATTGAATGTCTACATACATTGGAGAATGTCGAAAGTGAACACAGAAGTGTCTTTTAACAGCTGAAAATTGAAACGTGTCGTCAGGATATTGACTTTATTTATATTTGTTGGGGTTTGTTGAAAAAGCACATTGAGAACTCCTCTTCTGAGTGTGCCCTTCATACCTAAATGTTTTTCGAATAACACAAATACAGACACAAACAACTATACATCAAAAGCAGTCACATTTTTCCACAATCAAAACTTCCAGCAATGCCTCTGTTTGCTTAAAAACAGACAAGTCTGAGTTTATTTTACAGATTTTTCAACGTTTGCAGGGCACAGAAAAGCTGGTTTACCTAGTTAAAAAAATGGGTAACACTTTACTTGAAGTGAAGTGTCATAACATGGTCATAACCATGTCATAATGTGTCATGTCAGCTGACATAACATGTCATGTCCTGTCATAACATGGTCACGACACTGATGACACATTTTGAAATAATATGATATGCATTTTTTTATGACTGGTTATGACACCTATGCAAGTCTATCAAAACATAAACCATTCTGTAACACCAGTCTTCTTATAAACAATATTTTGACTGAGTGAGTGACTGACTGACTGGCTACCACTTGTTAAATAGCGTAGTGGTTAGAGACGCGGACTATGGATCAACAGGTCCCGTGTGCGACTCCCGTCACAGTCAAAACACATTATGCCTTAGGGTTTTATCAGGACAGACAAAAACTTCACTGGCTACAACCTTCAGTAGCTATGTAATAGAAAGCCTAAAATAAAACAGTTCTGGTGGCTATTAGGATTTGTTCAGGATAGACAAACACTTTGCTGGCTACACAATTCTCTCGTCTTTTCTCGTCTTGAATCCAACGATAATCACTTTTTATTGCGGGCCGCCTAAACTAGGCTTGTCTGGTTTCTTATGTGAAACAGGGAGCATGGCACCCAGTGTTTGGTGAGGAAAACTGGGTGATTTAGAAACATTTGGTTCAAGTGGGTATAGTGAAATGACCATGCTCCTGATCTAAGTGAAGTTAATGCAGATTGATGCACCTTTAGTTTATACCTTTAGAGTAAACCTTTAGATTATAAAATGATTTTACTAACTTTGTTTTTAGTAAGAATGCACTAGGCCTAGCAGTGTTTCCCATTCTGCCTCTTTTTTGTTTCTGATTATCAGTGGTTTACGTTAGTCAAGTGTGTAAGAAGGGTACAATTTTAATCAGGTCTGTGAATGCTAGGGCAAAAATAAAAACATTGAACCCCTTTAGACAACCAGAAAACTCTGACTACCATTTGTGGGAAGAAAAGCAGTTGGGTTATTTTCAAAGCTGTTTTACTGACCAGTCCTAAACAGAGTAAACTTTTTCCAGGTGTTTTAGGGTTAACTCAATTTCATTTCAACCTGCAATCGAAGGACGGGGTTATTGATCAGTCACAAGCTCTGAGTTTGTATAGACCTGTGGCCTATGTCAATTTGTATTGAGCATCGCAGTGGCTCGTCCAGTCAATTCATTTTTTCAGTCTTTGCCTGTTTTGCTCCTGGCTGGCAGTAAGTAATTCAAGGTAAGCAAATAAGCTTATGGTATTTTTCCCTAAGATGATTATCTAGCTTACCTGTAGCTAGCAGTATTGCCCTTTTAGTATATTCTGTATATTCATACAAGTTAACATATAGCCAGCTAAAAACATAAATGTACAATGCTGGCTAACTTATCTATTTGCAAGCTAACATTACTACAATACTGTAGGTAGTTAGCCAGCTAGCGGATTCGAAAAATAACAAGTTATCAAACAGTTTACATTGTTAGGTAGCCATCCAGGCCGAGTAGCAAAGGCGGGCTTAGTTTGATGTCCATATGTAAACGTATCGATGAAGTTGTAAGGATGGTTGGCGCAAATTGAATTGCATGGAAATATCGAACTTATTCGATATTTAAAGCTATAGCCTGTATGTTAGCAGTAAACAGTAGCCTGTTTATTACCATGTGTAGCTCATTATGTTTACTAGGATAAATGCACTGCAGCAAACATTTTGTTAGCTCATGCCAGGAAATTGCATGGAGTTAACACATAGACCATGCAAATGTAAGGATGGCTGTAAACAAACTGTATTTAGTTTTAACTAATAACTTTTCTTTGACAGTTTCAGAATGGATCTTAGAAGAAAAAACAGCATGAGGAAATACCTGCACCAGAGGCCACAGAAGTATTGAATGCTATCCAAAGCATTGTCGATACAGTTTACCGGTTGAGGAAACAGCTGTGTCATTGTATAATTTACATGAATTATTTGATATATTAAAAATAAGATTTCAATGTGTAACACTCCAGCCTCCCTATAGCATCTCCAGTTAACAGTAAGTAGTTTAGCAAAAAGTCAGACACTTAAGGTTAGATTGATACTTTCAAAGCCCATGTTTAGGTTTTTATTGTTTTATATATATGTGTGTGTGTGTGTGTGTGTGTGTGTGTGTGTGTGTGTGTGTGTACACTACCGTTAAACTTAACTTGAGTCCTTGTTTTCCATGAAAACATACATGAAATTAATTTTATTAGGAAATATAGCAAAATGAATTCGAAATAGTCATAGACAAGATTAGAAATAATTAATTTTAATTGAAATAATAATTGTCCTTTAAACTTTGCTTTTGTCAAAGAATCCTCCATTTGCAGCTTTTTCCAGCCTTGCTGACATTTGGCATTCAAGTTGTCAAATTGTTAAGGTGATCTGAAGAGATTTCACCCCATGCTTCCTGAAGCACCTCCTACAGGTTGGATTGGTTTGATGGGCACTTCTTATGTACCATCAGGTCATTCATCTCCCACAACAGCGTGATAGGGTTGCGATCTGGTGACTGCTGGCCACCCCATTATAGACAGAAAACCAGCTGACTTCTTCCCTAAACAGTTCTTGCATGGTTTGGCACTGTGCTTTTGGTCATTGTCCTGTTCTAGGAGGAAATTGTCTCCAAGCAAGTGCCGTCCACAGAGTACGGCATGGCATTGCAAAATGAGTGATAGCCTTCTTTTTTCAAGATCCCTTTTACCCTGTACAAATCTCCCACTTTACCACCATCAAAGCACCCCCAGACCATTACATTGCCTCCACCACGCTTGACAGATGATTTCAAGCACTCCTCCAGCATCTTTTCATTTGGTCTGTGTCTCATGAATGTGCATTGTGATCTGAACACCTCAAACATTGATTTTTCTGTCCAACACTTTTTGTCTAGTGTCTGTGTTCTTTTGCCCATCTGAGATATGGCTTTTTTTTTTTGCAACTCTGCCCAGAAGGCCAGCATCTCGGAGTCACCTCTTTACTGTTGATGTTGAGACTTGTGTTTTGCAGGTACTAGGCTATGAAATGAAGCTGCCAGTTGAGGACCTGTGAAGCGTCCGTTTTTCAAACTTGACAGTTTCAGAATTTGTCGTCTTGCTCAGTTGTCCCACTCCTCTTTCTATTCTGGTCAGAGCCAGTTTGCCCTGTTCTGTGAAGGGAGTAGTACACAGCATTGTACAGCATTGTGTGTGTGTGTGTGTGTGTGTTTACAAAATAAAGTTTATGAAAATGTCATGATAGACTTTATGACCATCCTGTGTCACTACTTGAACTGACACAATACAGTATATAACCATAATCTTTGGAACCAGATAGGCTTATCATCTAGCTGTACATGCCATTATGTTGGTCATTACTCACGAAGAGGATGTCAAGTCCTGCTCCAGAAATCTACTGCTGGCATCCCAGTCATCAGAAACGTTGCATTGGGCTTGCATAATTACATTGATATATAGCATTTATAATGAAATTATGTTTTGACAGACTTGCGTAGGTGTCACAACCCGTCATAAATAACGCAATGTGTCATTATATTTCAAAATGTGTGTGATTAGTGTCGTGACCATGTTAGGACAGGATATGACATGTTATGTCAGCTGACATGACACATGACAGTTACGACAGGGTTATGACCATGTTATGACACCACACTAAGTAAAGTGTTACCAAAAAAGGCTCTTTTAGAGGATCCAGTACTAAACAATCCTGTGATCTTGTGCTGAATTTAATTGTTTTAACATTCATACATTTAACCTTCATACATACAGTTCAATGTAACCTTCATACATTGAACTGTAACTTTCTCCAGGACTGATTGGTCAGTAAAATGCTGAAAAATGCTGTTTTTTGTCCTTACGAACCCATTCCACCTTTTCAGACAACATGCGTTGATGAATCCTAAAGTCACTAGAGACTGAATAATCGAATAACAGAGTTAACAACATCCAACAGTTTAACAGTAGAAGCTGGTTTGTGTACATAAAATATATATCCCCATAATCAACAACAGAAATAGAAGTGGTCTACACAATATAATTTGAGTTATGGTCCCTAGGTAATAGTCATGGTCGGGTAGGTTACTTTTTATATGTAATCCGTTAAAGTTACAAGTTACCGGTCCACATTTGTAATCAGAAACGTGATTTTTTGATTACTCAAACTCTGTTACGCAATCGTATTACTTTGAATTACTTTTAGATTACTTTCATATTATGAGGCACTAGAAAACAAATAGGAATAGCCTATAACCAATTGAACACCTTTTGTGGGATCAATCAATGTTAGAGTTTGCATAGCTGGCCAAAAACGGAATTTGCATTTTACCTTATGGGTTATTTACAGTGCCTTTGGAAAGGGTTTCTAAACCATTGCTTTCTACTTTAATATGATTAGGCTACATCTCTACATTACATGCTAAAGGTCTGTCAGGTCTGATATTCAGTCATTCCAATAAATCCAACAACCCTCAATCTTCCAGAATCTGACTTTTATCTGAACATAACCCAAAATCTAAAGATATGTTAGCCTATTCTGTTATTTGTTTTATTCATGTTTGTAGTTGCTTCAAAACATTGTTGAAAAATAATTGGCAATGTCTTGAGAAGGGTATTAACATTATTGTATATCAAAATCAAGATATCCGTAGCTTTTCGCACGTAAACTAAATCTTCAGTAGTCTGATGTTTTGCTCCACAACCCCAGTGTTGCCAACTTAGCGACTTTGTCGCTATATTTAGTGAGTATTTAGACCCCTCTAGCGACTCTTTTTCAAATGAATCGCGCATGTGGGAAGTCGCCGCTGGCTGATCCCGCCCTGGCTTACATTCAGGGCGGGATGTAAATGTAAAATGTTCTTTGTCTGTAATACATCACTGCAAAAAAATAAATCACTGCATTTGACTCATACAGCCTCAGTCACTTAACTCATCCACTGTGTGTGTGCCTCTCTGTGACATAAGCTAAACATCTAGCTGGCTAGCTCATCATGTCTCAGTCTAAACTGTACACTCAAAAAAACAGAAAGGAGTGGGAATCAAACCCTGAATTCTAAGGCTGGTTGAAGCCGTTTATTGGAGATGATACACATGCATACTGGCTGAATTGTAAGGCTGATTTCTGCACCAAACTTAGTGATGTAAAAAAACACATGACAACTTAAAAACATACTCAAAAGGCAAAGCCTTATAACAGTTCTACCCAAAACAAGCTGCCATTTATGGTTAAAAAAATTGACTGTGCAAAAAAGGCTATCGCGGAACACTGTTTTAGCTATCGTGGAACACTGTTCCATGCTGGCATGTGATCACATTGGAGAAGCATCTAGAGCTGCTTTCCCTCCCACAACGTTATCCCACTCTCCTACAGTGTCCATCACAATTACATGCACATGGCCAATTATGCAAATTAGGTGATGTCATTTAGCAACTTCTAGCGACTTTTAGGACAGCCAATAGCTACTTTCCTTACCGAGGAGTTGGCAACACTGACAACCAACAACATTGTCAAAACATTGCAGAAACTCCAGGAATGCACGTTCACAATCGTGAACACCCACACACAAATAAGTTTTACCCGCGCAAACTTAACCTGCAACTATTAGGGCCACTAGTGATGGATTTTGAAAACTCAAATGAAAGAAATAAACTGTCATTATGCACCTGCACTTTTAGCTTAAAGTCAGTGTCATCAGCAGCCAATGATAACCAATTAATACAATTTTCTGTGATGCAAAGCAAGCAAAATCACATGGCCTACCTTTATGGATGAAGTTGAGGTGGCTGCATTAAATGCAAATCGTCATCCTTTTGTCACGATCAGGAGGTAAGGACACAAGTGCAGGCAACAGGGCACAGCGAAAAATAACCAACAAGAAGCACTGGGGCAGGAGGAACTTAAATAGGGACACAACGAAGGGCGCAAACAAGACACTGGTGTAAACAATGAGGACAAGGACAGGCTGCATACAAGAACAAAAGGCAAAAACCAAACAGAACCTTACACCTTTGGCAGAGTGTTTCCCAACACACCCTTTCTCCTCAAATATTATGATAAATTCCGTATAATGTTTTATCTTAAAGGCAGTGCCATGTTACAGCTATTTAACAAATAGTTGCCTAATCTTCTAAACAATTCCTGTCTGAGTTGTTCAGAGCAACTATTCCTGGCTGTGTTGTTCGGTGCATTTGACAAATAAACCTTGAAACTTGAAAAAGATATAACACCAGGTAGGCCTATTGACTATCATTATTCTGAGAAAGATGTGTCGATAGTAGATAACTAAATCACATTTTATATGGGTTGGATAATATTATCATAGATATACTTTGTTTTTACTAGCCATCCAACCAACCAAAACAGGAGAAAATTTAACTAACGCTTCATCGGTCACTAATCTGGTTATGCGCACCCACTTTTGCACACATGATGATCACTTGCACAACAACTGAAGACGTGCAATTGTTATTTTGGTTCAAATAGTGATGCTTTTAAAACATTAAATAAAAAAATCAAACATTCAACATGTCATAATTATTTCACGCACCTATTCTTTTTCAATTGAAGTAATCCAAGAAGTCATAAAAGAATGGCACAATCATTAAACAAAACACGGCAACAAAGAAAAAAATGAACTGACCCCTGTTCAAAAGTCTGCATACCCTTAGTTCTTAATACTGGGGTATGCATACTCCCTCCCTCCCTCTTAAGCCTGAATGGCCATTCAATAGTATCATGCTGCCATTATACTTCTGTCAATCACTAATTGACAAATTGTACTCCAGTTATTCATTTTATGTTTCTTCTTTAGGTTTCTATAAAACAACAGACAATTTCTGACTCAATGATTGAAAATTAATGGAGAGAGTGATATTGGTCATTTCATCATTAACATACCCTTCTCTACACTTCCACAGAGCTTTTTTGATGGCTGGGACTGCACCCAAAAGAAGGACATAACTAAAGGCAGGCATGACACGTTGATGGGATGTAAGTCATCATGGACATGCCACCCATCTTTTGATGAAAGTACTGATAACTGTAAGCAATTCTGTTAGTTATATAAAGAAAATATAGAATATCTATTGGCTGGGCCTGCCAGCATAACAGATACCCATTTTGTCCATTCCAGACGACCACCACAGAGTCAAGCTTCACCCACACCTGGGAGACCCCGACTCCGAATACATCAACGCTAACTACATAGATGTACGTCTTACCTCACCTTCTTTTCTGCTCTAACTCGTGTCCCATCATACTGATACACTGGAATGCAAGTCAATAGTAATCCCTTTCTGAAAAACCACAGTCAAGTTCACAGTATTTTGTGAAACCGTAGCCAATCCAATGCCCCAGATGTACCTGCGAGAAGTTATTACTCTTCCTGGAAACACAAGGCTAACTCCACCCCACCTCCTGCGAAACAATCCCCATTCAATCACGACCTTCCCCTTGGGTGCATTGCCATTTCAGTTTGGTGAAACAAGCTACATACCTACTAACCCCTTATTTAGTGCTGTTATTAATAGACAATAAAGCATTTAATAATACCACGACGTGGCGGTAAAGCCCATCTAGATCTAAAATGCCCCAAATCCCTGAGAATTGAATAGACTGGATTGATGTTGTTCAATCTCTGGATGGACAGGGAGAAGCTCTCGGACACAATCCCTTTCACTGCTCACTTTCTGCATCTGGATTGCAGATTCAGTGTAGAGCTTTAGTGGGGGGTTTTCAGCACAGTATCACAGGATTTCATGACATCTACACTAATTCCCTATTAGAAAATCGTGATATGCTCACGTAAAAGGCATTTTCGTGTGTAGGACACGATTTTCTTCCTATGGCGAACCTCGTACCGTAGGCAACCACTTTTCGTGTACATGACACAAATTTTCTGCAGGAGTCAGAGCGAAATAATTATTTGTTAGTTAATTCTTCTGTTACCTCACACGTAGTCTATACAAAGACCATCGTTACACAGCCTGAAATGTATTCCCATCCCTTCCCAGATCAAATGTGTTCCAAATAAATAGCAGTATTTGTGCAAACTGGCTAAGGTAAATGCGGGATCAATAGCCAATGTATTGTATTAAATGCATTATGAAGACGTTTGTGTAATACACATGAAAAACTGGAGCTGTTGCTGAAAGAAGGTATGAAGAAAGTCATGTAATATACATAAAAACTAGATCCGTATATGACATGAATCATTAAGAAAATCGTGTCCTGCACATGAAATAAACTGGGTTTTACGGTCACTAGAAAATCGTGTCCTGTACACAAAAAAAATACCTTTTACGTGTGCATGTCACGATTTTCTAAAACAGAATTTGTGTAGATGTCACGAAATCCTGTGATACTCTGTTGGGTTTTTTTTTTAGCGGTATTCATTTATTGTGTGCAAATCTCTTGTATTTGTACCCAGAGTTAGGTAGTAATGCACTACAGGTAATACATTATTTACTTACCTAAATTTCCAGGGGAACTTTTATACCTTTTTATACCATTATAGTTACTCTCTGTGGCCTATACTTGTACTCTTACTCAAGTAATTTAAGAAATATGTTTTCACTTACATGTTTTTGTATTATTAGGCTGTCTTGACATATAATATAAAATATTATTTTCCTATTCCAGAGCTGAATATAATGTCCTGCCATTGCAGTGTACAGTGAGGGAAAAAAATATTTGATCCCCTGCTGATTTTGTACGTTTGCCCACTGACAAAGAAATTATCAGTCTATAATTTTAATGGTAGGTTTATTTGAACAGTGAGAGACAGAATAACAACAAAAAAATCCAGAAAACACATGTCAAAAATGTTATAAACTGATTTGAATTTTAATGAGTGAAATAAGTATTCGACCCCTCTGCAAAACATGACTTAGTACTTGGTGGCAAAACCCTTGTTGGCAATCACAGAGGTCAGACGTTTCTTGTAGTTGGCCACCAGGTTTGCACACACCTCAGGAGGGATTTTGTCCCACTCCTCTTTGCAGATCTTCTCCAAGTCATTAAGGTTTCGAGGCTGACGTTTGGCAACTCGAACCTTCAGCTCCCTCCATAGATTTTCTATGGGATTAAGGTCTGGAGACTGGCTAGGCCACTCCAGCACCTTAATGTGCTTCTTCTTGAGCCACAACACTTTCACTCAGTTCTCCTCTGAATCTTTCAGATGTTCATTGGCAAACTTCAGACGGGCCTGTACATGTGCTTTCTTGAGCAGGGAGACCTTGCGGGCGCTGCAGGATTTCAGTCCTTCACGGCGTACTGTGTTACCAGTTGTTTTCTTGGTGACTATGGTCCCATCTGCGTTGAGATCATTGACAAGATCCTCCTGTGTAGTTCTGGGCTGATTCCGTGTAGTTCTGGGCTGATGATCATTGCAACTCCACAAGGTGAGATCTTGCATGGAGCCTGAGGGAGATTGACAGTTCTTTTGTGTTTCTTCCATTTGCGAATAATCGCACCAACTGTTGTCACCTTCTCACCAAGTTGCTTGGCGATGGTCTTTTACCCATTCCAGCCTTGTGTAGGTCTACAATCTTGTCCCTGACATCCTTGGACAGCTCTTTGGTCTTGGCCATGGTGGAGAGTTTGGAATCAGATTGATTGATTGCTTCTGTGGACAGGTGTCTTTTATACAGGTAACAAGCTGAGATTTAGGAGCACTCCCTTTAAGAGTGTGCTCCTAATCTCAGCTCGTTACCTGTATAAAAGACACCTGGGAGCCAGAAATCTTTCTGACTGAGAGGGGATCAAATACTTATTTCACTCATTAAAATGCAAATCAATTTATAACATTTTTAACATGCGTTTTTCTGGATTTTTTTGTTGTTATTCTGTCTCTCACTGTTCAAATAAACCTACCATTAAAATTATAGACTGATCATATCTGTCAGTGGGCAAGCGTACAAAATCAGCAGGGGATCAAATATTTTTTTCCCTCACTGTGTGTGTGTTTGTGTGTGTGGGTGTGTGTGTGTATATATATATATATATACTATTTTTATTATATATATAATATATATATATATATATATATATATAATAAAAATAGTATCAACGTTTCCTTGCAAACTACATTGTTGTCAACTGTTCACTGTTACTCCCATGACTATTGCACAGTTCTGGCTTTTGCCCAAATGATATTTCGTAGGCTAATCTCTAGGGGGTGATGACAATGAAAAAGCAACACACCTACAGTTAGGTCTAGAAATAATTGGACACTGACAAGTTTGGTTATTTTGGCTGTTTACCAAAATATATTCAAGATACAGTTCAATAATGAATATGGGGTTAAAGTGCAGTCTATCGGCTTTAATTTGAGGATTTTCACATCCAAATTGGAGGAAGGGTTTAGGAATTACAGCTCTTTAATACACCGATCACCCATAACATTATGACCACTGAGAGGTGAAGTGAATAACACGGATAATCTCATTATCATGGCACCTGTCAGTGGGTGCGATATACAGTTGTGCTCAAAAGTTTGCATACCCTTGGAGAAATGGTAGTATATGTACCATTTCTAAAGAAAACATGAGTGTGCAGGCAAAACACATGTCTTTTATGTCTTATGGGATTCACATTCAACTGTAGGTCATAACAGAATGGCACAATTATAAAACAAAACATGGCAACAAAGAAAAAAATGAACTGACCCCTGTTCAAAAGTCTGCATACCCTTAGTCCTTAATACTGTGTATTGCCCCCTTTAGCATCAATAACAGCGTGCAGTCTTTTGTAATAGTTGTCTATGAGGCCCCCGAATTCTTGCAGGTGGTATAGCTGCCCATTTGTCTTGGCAAAATGCCTCCAGGTCATCTAGTCTTTAGCTGTCCTACATGAACTGCACATTTGAGATCTCCCCAGAGTGACTCGATGATATTAAGGTCAGAAGACTGTGATGGCCACTCCAGAACCTTCACCTTTTTCTGCTGTAACCGCTGGAGGGTCAACTTGGCCTTGTGCTTAGGGTCATTGTCATGCTGGAAAGTCCAAGAGCGTCCCATGCGCAGCTTTCATGCAGAAGAATGCAAATTCTCTGCCAATATTTTCTGATAACATGCTGCATTCATCTTGCCATAAATTTTCACAAGACTCCCCGTGCCTTTCGAGCTCACACACCCCAAAACATCAATGTACCACTACCATGCTTCACAATGGGGATGGTATTCTGTTCGCTATAGGCCTTGTTGACCCCTCTCCAAACAAAGCGCTTATGGTTGTGACCATAAAGCTCTATTTTGTTCTCGTCACTCGAAATTACAGTGTGCCAGAAGCTATGAGGCATGTCAAGGTGTTGTCGGGCATATTGTAATCAGGCTTTTTTGTGGCATTGGCGTAGTAAAGGCTTCTTTCTGGCAACTCGACTATGCAGCTCGTTCTTGGTCTACCTGACCTTCGCTTGGTATCAAGAGATCACCGAATTTTCCACTTCTTCATAAGTGATTGAACAGTACTGACTGGCATTTGCATGGCTTTGGATATCTTTTTATCCTTTTCCATATTTATAAAGCTCCATTACATTGTTACGCAGGTCTTTTGACAGTTCTTTTCTGCTCCCCATGGCTCAGTATCTAGCCTGCTCAGTGCATCCACGTGAGAGCTAACAAACTCATTGACTATTTATACACAGACACTAATTGCAATTTAAAAAGCTAAAGGTTTGGGAAATTCACCTTTAATTGCCATTTTCACCTGTGTGTGTTACCTTGTGTGTCTGTAACAAGACCAAACTTTCAAGGGTACACAGAGTGCATCACAGTTTGTTGCGTATGGGGCTGCGTAGCCACAGACCAGTCAGGGTGCCCATGCTGACCCCTGTGCACTGTCGGAAGTGCCTACAAAACTGTTGTCTGCTAAACTGTTGCTACAGGAGTTGTGTAGGAGAAGCTGTGGATGGGATGAGAATAGTCCCACATGCCTTTCTGTGAAATGGCAGAAATGGACCAAAGCTATGAAGAAAATGATGGACTTTAGAATTGACAGATGCATTAATGCAAAGAACTTGAGCCAAATCGTTCAAGCTCAACTGCATCATTTCTCAGATGCCAGCGATTTAGGCTATGGAACAGTCGGCTTTGTGAAGTTGATGAACCAGAACAATGATGTTTATGTATCTCTTCCCGTGGAAAAAGCTAGAGTGGCACCGTTGTCTCAAAAGGACTGAGTAGAACCAAGTTCCTGGTGTGCAAACAATAGATCAGTGGCCCAACGTTCTTATGGAAATCGAAAAAAGGATTGGCTTTTAGAATATAACTCAGTTCTTATTGAGGTTGATGAGCCGGAGTTACTTGGAGAGATAATGAAACGCCCACAAACACACTACTATCTCATTTTTCAAGCTGGACAAAATGAAGATTGCAGTGGCTTGGTTCCTGAAAGTTAAAATGGTGTTACTGTCGCTTGCAAAGAAAAGAAAGGAAATGCTTCCACTTCATAATCTCAGTGGTCCATATACACATGTGCAAGGTAAAATGATGAAAGAGGCAATTCAAGCCTGCAAGGCCACAGTTGGTAATCTATCTGTAGGATTGGAGGATTTGTTGAATGCAGAGGAGGCAATTATTTGTTTTGACGCAAAGGCTCCCTGAAGAGATGCTGACCTTGGCAAGGACACCATCTTTTGTCAAGAAAAGTAGTATAATTTACAAGCTGGATCCGGTGTTACTGGACGCACTTCTGAGGGTGGGACATCTGAGTAGAGCAGCAATGCCTGAAGAAGTCAAGCACCCTGTTGTTCTCTCCAAAGACCTTCATATATTCACACTCATCCTTCGCCATATACATCAACAAACAGGTCATGATGGAAGAAATTACATGCTTTCACTTCTTCATAAAAAGTATTGGATAACCAGCTCATATTCTGCAGCAAGGAAGACCATCTCTGAGTGTGTTGTGCGCAGAAGGCAAAGAGGGAAGATTGGTGAGCAAAAGATGGCAGATTTGCCCCTTCAACAGATCATGCTGGACATCCCACCATTTACCCATGTAGGTATGGATTACTTTGGTCCCATACAGATCAAAAAGGGAAGAGGAATTGTTAAATGTTATGTAGTTATCTTTACATGTGTCTCTAGTAGAGCCATACATTGAAATTGCCTACTCTCTTGACACAGACTGGTGGATCACTGCCACAAGATTTATTTAATTTCAATCCTCCTGGAGCATCTCATCATGGAGGAGTCTAGGAAAGGCTCATTGGGATGATTCAACGTGTTCTCCATTTGGAGCTAAAACAACAGACCCTGGATGAGGAGGGATTACATACTGTGCTATGTGAGGTAGAGGCCATTCTAAATAGCAGACCAATCACCACGGTAACTAATGATCCTATAGTTTTGGAAGCCCTTACCCCAAATCATTTTCTACTTCTAAAATCTATTCCAGTCCTACCCCCAGGTCTCTTTCAGCAAACTGACCTGTACATCAGAAGGAGATGGAAGTCCAGTACATGGCTGATTTATTTTTGAAGCGGTGGACACATGAGTATCTACCACTCTAAGACAAAAGTGGGGTAAAACAAGGCGTAGCTTTTGTGAGGGGGATGTGGTTCTGGTGGTGGATTCCACAGCACCAAGAGGTGCGTGGGTATTTGGAAAAGTTTTTGAGGCCATGCCTGATTCCAAGGACTTTGTAAGGACAGTTCTTCTTAAAACCAAAAACAGCTTTTTAGAAAGGCCAATATCCAAAATTTGCCTACTACAAGAAGATGCTTTCTAGGAAGATGACTCCTATACGTAAGTGCTAATGAATTGATTTGATTTCACATCAAGTGCAATTGGGGCTGGTGTGTAGGAGCCAAATGAGAGCCTAAGAACTGTATTGTTTATTTATGTTTAAGTGATGAGTGTGTTGTTGGCCATACACACTCAAAGTACTACTTTTTACTTTGAGTGTGTATGGCCCCTTCTACAGGCAATGAGAGAGAACCATTAAACAGTCTACAGGCTCCAAGGTTGGGGGAGGAGTGTTTGGAATGGCAGCACAGTTTTTTGACCAAGCGCCATGATCCATATTTACCAACTGTATTGTTTTTTGTGGATTCACACACAGATTTGGTTTTTCAGTTTAATTATAAGTGATTTCTTTATTTTCTAAATGCTGTAAAAAAATAGTAAATGGATTTCTTTTCAACACAAAACAACTCTGGACAATGCTGCCCTACAAAGGCAAAGTGCAGTAACTACGCAAACACTGAAACTGAGAAAAATGACTTTAAAGTTTTTACACCAGCAAGTCAAACATGTTGTGGCTAGATTAGTTGTAATGCATTCATGTAATGCCTTCTTAGGAAGAAAGGTTTTTTTTGTGTTCGCCTTGTGTTATTCCTGTAACGTGTGTTTCAGTGTAGGGCTGCAACTAACGATTATTTTAATAATCGATTAATCTGTCGATTATTTTTTCAATTAATCGATGAATCGGATAAAAAAACAAAACTAAAAAGCATTAATTTCCAACCCTTTATTTATTCAAAAACAGAACTGCAAATTCACAGTGCAAAAAATCTTCAGAAAGTGCACAAACAGGTTGCTCCTTGAACATCCCTGAGCTGTTAAAGTAATAATTAAAAAAAAAATGGACTAACACAAAAAACATACACATGCTTTACATCTGCAATAATATATAGGCTTTTTTTAAATAAAGTGCACAAAAATATGTATATTTTTGTTTAAAGGGACCTGAGCTGTCAGATCGATAAATAATTTATAAAAAATAAAGAAAAATACAAATCAGAAAACTTAACAGGATTTGTTTGAACGTTAGAACTTGTTCTCTACATTACACTCACAGATGCACACACAAACTCTCACACTCACAGACGCACACACTCACAGATGCACACACTCACACACGCACTCACTCTCTCTCACTCCCATTGTTCAGACACTTTGCATTGCAATGCAAAAATGTGAGCATGTCCACATGCTCCTGGCTCAGGCTCGCTCTTTTCTCAGAAGGCTATGTTTCCTGCTGCGGAAAACAGCCGCTCAGATGGTGTTGAGGTGGCAGGGATACATAGGTAAGACTTGGTTAGCCTGGCCAACATGGGATATCTGTCATTGTTAGCCTTCCACCACAGTAATGGGTTTTCTTCCTTGGCAAGGCTCTTTTCTCCAAAGTATGTGAGGACTTCATTCCTCACTTGGGTGTGGATATCCTCAGCTTCGCCGGCTCTATCCTCTTCTTCACCATCAGAACCAAGGAGTGAGTCAAGTAGAGTGGCTAGAGGTGTTGATTCAGTAGCTGTAGTATCGGTGGAGGTAACACTGCAACTGCCATGCTGTCGCACATCCATCTTCCTTCTCTCTTCAAGTGCCATTGTTTGCACTTTAGTTTGAACATGTAGGACTTCATCAGGTGAAAGACACTTCAGTTTCCTAAACCTTGGGTCAAGGACCATAGCAAGAATCACTGTGTTTGGTGCTCTATCTGAGAAAGTAGTCTCCCTTTTCCATCTCTCCTGCAACTGCTGCACAGCAGTGAGTTGGAAAGCCCGCAGCGGGCCTGACTCGTAGGCAGCACTCTGGGTGGACTTCAACAGCCCCTTCACAAGTGGAGGTATTGCAGATATTGTTGCATATTTCTGTCCACTCATGAACACAGTGACACATTCAAAAGGCTTGAGGACTGTTGAAAGCTCTTCCAGCAGGCTCCACTGGTCTGGTTTCAGATCCAGGTACCTTTTGCCTCTCTGTGTGACAGAGCTGTCGGACAGTGTTGCTGTTACAGGCCACCTTTGCTCAAGCAGTCGGATTATCATATAGAATGTGCTATTCCACCTTGTGCTTATGTCTTGAACAAGGCTGTGCTCAGGTGTGACCATTTGTTGTTGTTTCTCTCTGAGCTTACTGCTGGCTAGCTTGCTTTTCTTAAAATGTTCTACCAGACATCTTGCAGCCCCGACAGCTTTTTCAATGCTTGGATGCTTCAACGCAACATTGATCACAAGTTGCAAAGTATGGCCTGTGCAACGGACAGAGGACCACCCATGCTTCTCCTCCAGAATATTTGCCACAGCCACAATATTAGCACCACTGTCATGGACTATGGCAATGATTTTGCTAGGAGGAATTTCAAATCTGGCCACTACCTGCTCCAACCACTCAGCAATGTTAGATGCACTATGTCTGTCCTGCAGTGGCATGGTGGTGAGGCAGATTGACTGCATGTCCCAGTCATCTGTGATGTAGTGGCATGTAACGCCAAGGTAGGCTTCAGTTGCTACACTTGTCCATACATCTGTGGTGAGAGCAAGTTTGCTGTTGTTGGTGTTTATTGCAGTCTTCACTTCCTTGCATATTTTCTCTCCATGAGCTTTGTGAAATGGGTCCTGGAGGGGAGAGTGTAACCAGGGTTCAAGGTGTGGATCATTTTAGTGAAGCCGTCATCTTCAACCATCGATTTTCTGGAATCAAAAAGATAGTATGAATATGTGTAATAAAACAAGTAACATCAACTCAATACATACTTACATACATACTTGTTGTTTTAGTTGCTAGTTGTGTAAAGGTAAGTAACCCAAAGAGCAGATACAGACAAGACACACACACACACACACACACACACACACACACACACACACACACACACACACAGTTCACTTGAAGCTTATTTATTAAATTATTACCATCATTGTAGTAAGTGCAAGTTAAGTTCATTTATACACCACATTTAAACACAGCTTAAGATGACTAAGTGCTATAAAAGAACTTTAAAATGAAATTAAAAAGTACAACACACACAAATATATTTGTCAACAATAACTGATATGGGACAAAGCACAGAATATATACATGACAACAGATTGAAAAATTAATGGGCCAAAAAAGCCGAGTGAATAAAAACGTGTCTTTAGTCTTGCAAACTATACCACCCCTGCTTTACTGCTGTTATTAACGAGCTAACGCTAAGCAAACTTGTCATGCTTGTCAAGCTGGATAACGAGTAAACACCAGCACCAGAAGAACTACTGGAGGGACGTTACGCTCCTCACTTCAAAACGGAACAAAAGTAGGATTCTGTAGTGACTTACCCTGCTGTTGAACTCCCTTCCTCCTCATCAAGGACTCCAACATGTTTACGTTTTAGGTGCTGAATCATCACCGTGGTGCTCCCATGCCATGCCATGTCGCTTTTGCATATCTTGCAATTAACACACTTTTTCGATGTATTTAGTGTGAAATGTTCCCACACCTTGGATGACTTAGGTCGTACTGATTTCTCTGCCTCCGCCATGTGTTTCAGAACAACGTTACGGGTCTCTCCGATGGTCATTCCTCTACCTCCGCTCTGCTCTTTTTTTTTCTTCCACTCTGCTCCACGCTCAACTCAATTATTTTTTTTTATACTCAAACATCTCCGCGACTTATTGAGTGGCGTAATAGTCGCGCGACACAACGAATCGATAATGAAATTCATTGCCAACTCTTTTAATAATAGAATTTTATCACTTCGTTGTTGCAGCCCTATTTCAGTGAGCATTATCTTTCATTGCATAGCCCAATTTAGTTCTGATGTAGGCTATGTTAGGTTAGCTTTAGGTTATCGTTTTTTCCTGAAACTTTCAGCCCTTTTGTTTGTGTCAGTGCTTTCGTTTCCTTGTTTATTTTAATAAATAGCTTTTGTTAATTATAACTCGCCTGGTTCCTTATGCTTTGCACCACCGGCTCATTACAGTAGTAGGCTCTGTCTGTCTAATTTGCTAGCAGCAGACTAGCCAGTAACTTATTTAGCTATCGTTATCTGATTCTAAAGCTGTCATTTGCCCCGCTAGGTGTTCATATTTTGCCATCTTCCTCACCTTTCTCTGAATATTTGCGTTTTAATGCAAGTTCAACCATCATTTTGCCACGGGACTGTGCCATGGTGTTTATGGTAGGCAAGCCGGCTGGCTTGTTGGTAATGTGTGAGGGAGTGTAATGCCCGGGACAGACAGAATTAGAATCCCCCTCGGGATAAGGCTACCAAGGCAGACCGCAGTATCTGCGGTGTCAAAGCCGGGAAAACAAAGCCAGAACGCAGTAACACATCACTTAGTGTGGTTTGCCTTGGTATTAGTTTGGATTTTGTAGTTACTGCAATTGTGACACTCTCGTTTCTCTGAAACGCGACAAAATTGAATCAGGAGACTTTGTCACAAAACAGAACAGATGTCACAAAGCCCATTTTGAGTCTTAACTCAATTTTGAACAAATGTGTAGTTACTGCGCTTTTCCTTTGTACGGCAGAATGGATTGCTATGTGTCAGGACAACCCTCCAACACTCCTCGATGTGGCCAAATCGATTAGGAATAAAAAGCATCTCAGTTGTTTAATTTCAAATCCATTGTGGTGGCGTACAGAGTCAAAATTATGAAAATTGTGTCAGCGTCCAAATATTTCCGGACCTAACTGTAGCAGTTGGCAGACTAATTAGGTTTTTGGCTCATTTCGAAAAATTAGAATATCATGGAAAAGTTCATTTTTTTCCATAATTCAAATCAAAAAGTGACACCATATATTCTAGATTCATTACACATAAAATGAAACATTTCAAGCCTTTTGTTTCAATATTGATGATTATGGCTTACAGCTCATGGAAATCAAAAATCCTATATCTCAAAATATTAGAATAAAAAATTTACAATACAGAAATGTCAACCTGAGAAGAGCTCTAATCAGTTAATTAACTCACTGAGCCTTCAGTATACACAACCACAAACATGGGGCAGACTGCTGACTTGACAGTTGTCCAGAAGACACTCATTGACACCCTTCACGAGGAGGGTAAGCCACAGAAGGTCATTGCTGAAAGGGCTGGTTGTTTGCAGAGTGCTGTATCAAAGCATATTCATGGAAAGTTGACTGGAAGGGAAAAGTGTGGTAGGAAAAGGTGTACAAGCAACAGGGATGACTGTAGCCTTGAGGGGATTGTCAAGCAAAGCCGATTCAAGAACTTGGGGGAGCTTCAAAAGGAGTGGAGTGAGACTGGAGTCAGTGCATCAAGAGCCACCACACACAGACGTGTCCAGGAAATGGGCTACAAGTGTTGCATTCCTAGTGTCAAGCCACTCCAGAGACAACGTCAGAAGCCTCTTACCTGGGCGACGGAAAAAAGAACGGGACCGTTGCTCAGTGGTCCAAAGTCCTCTCTTCAGATGAAAGTAAATGTTGCATTTCATTTGGAAATCAAGGTCCCAGAAACTGTGTTTTATCAAGCCCAGAGTCAATGCAGCCATCTACCAGGAGATTTTAGAGCACTTCATGCTTCCATCTGCTGACAAACTTTATGGAGATGCTGATTTCCTTTTCCAGCAGGACTTGGCACCTGCCTACAGTGCCAAAACGACTGGTAACTGGTTTGCTGCCCATGGTATTACTGTGCTTGATTGGCCAGCCAACTCACCTGACATGAACCCCATAGAGAATATATGCGGTATTGTCAAGCGCTGCACTGGCGACAAACATATTGTTCTCGTTTTTGATTTACATAGTGTAGTTCAAATCGCGTAGTGGTTAGCTATTCAACTGTCTTTTTGTTTTCTAAAGCAAGGAACCAGCCATGGAGTGATTTGAGTTATTGTTTTCATTATAGATACAGTATAGCTATTAGCTAGCCATCTACAGTAATCTCTTTCTAATTTAACATGTTGAATGTAGTGTAACGATCCTGTTATACCTGTTGTTGGCTTGGATGTTAACTAATGTAGGGAACCGTGGAGTTTTGACTAATTGGTTTGACAATACAAGTAAACAGACACTACATGTCTACACACGTATCACGTACACCCACACCTGCTGCTTAAAATTGCGTAGTGGTTAAAGACGCAGTCTGTCACATAGTAAACCGCAGATCAAATCTAGCTTGGGCAACAACATTCGTCCCTTCTAATGGTGGGCCAGCAGAACTAGGCTTGTCTGGTTCCTTTTCTTGTTCACTTATTAATGCAGATTATTCCATCATAAGAGACAAAGCTGTCTAAAACGCCTTGTTGGAAAGGTCATAATTTCATCGAAAGAGATGGGGACAGTGGAAAATATTTCAGGTAACTTTATTAGCATAGAAAGGGCACTTCAGAGGGCATTAAAATGTCCCATCCTGTTTTGACTCCTGCCATTGTGAGTGGCCATTAGAATGCCATGGTATGGGGAGGCACAACATCAGTGACATGCTGCTCAGTGCCCAAGAACTGCCCAAAGCAGTGCTCACTGTTAGCCATGTTGGCCCCTTACAGGGCTACCCTGGCGCTGACTGATAAACACATTGCCCCAGGAGGATGCTTGTGGGCTCATCATTACTATTTAAATGAAAGTTAAACTGAAAAGAAATTATCCTCAGTAAAATGTGTTTTCTATTTGGTAAAGCAGAGGTTGAAGAAGTGATTTTTTTTCTTAGGCATTTGGATTGGATCTCTCTGTCACTCATCATCTGGCTGTGTGCCTGCATTTGTGATTGTGTTTGTGTAGGAGTGTGGGCATACAGTACTGTATGTATGTACATGCTTTGCAGCTGGCCGTGTCTGTCATATGATGTACATGTAATATAGCATTAAACTGAAATCTTCGAGGGGGAAAAATGAAAAATAACTTACAATAACCTGGTTGCATAAGTGTGCACACCCTCTTATAACTGGGGATGTGGCTGTGTTCAGAATTAACCAATCACATTCAAACTCGTGTTAAATAGAAGTCATTACACACCTGCCATCATTTAAAGTGACTCTGATTAATCACAAATAAAGTTCAGCTGTTGTAGTAGGATTTTCCTGACATTTTCTTAGTTGCATCTCAGAGCAAAAGCCATGGTCCGCAGAGAGCTTCCAAAGCATCAGAGGGATCTCATTGTTGAAAGATATCAGTCAGGAGAAGGGTACAA
>JACXGI010001102.1:0-92145 GCA_016801175.1 Esox masquinongy
GGAGTGATCAATAGTGTCAAAAGCAGCACTAAGATCAAGAAGCAACAGGACGGATGTGGAACCTTTGTCTGAGGCCATTAGAAGGTCATTTGTTACCTTCACGAGTGCAGTCTCAGTACTATGATGGGGTCTGAAACCGGACTGGAGCATTTCATAAATGTTATTTGTCTTCAGGAAGGCATTCAGTTGTTGGGAAACATTTTTTAGATGACAAGAATGTTAAACTTTAGTGGGTTAGTGATAGTGACAGCATGGAATTCAAATGAGGATATGGAAAGGGGGGTGGTGGAAAGAGAGAGAATACCTGTGCCACCGTCCTGTCGCCTGGATGTTTTCGGGGTTTGAGAGAACACAGTTGGATGAAGAAAGGGTGGCATGGGTAGTAGTGTTTTCTGGGGTGATCCATGTCTCTGTCAGGGCCAAAAAGTCAAGTGATTGAAGGGCAGCATAGGCTGAGATGAAGTCTGCTGTTGACTGCAGATTGGCAATTCCAAAAGGTAGAGAAAAGCTTACAAAACTAGATATTAACAACAAAGATACTCAAGTGGGAGAGAGATGGCCTTCCTCTCTATTCTTCCTCGACTAATTCCCTCAGAACAACTCGGTAGAACGTCTTTGTTTCAGCAGGTCTTCGTTTCAGTAAGAACACAGCCGCTTACAAGATGGCTGCTGTCAGCTGTCACTGAAAAACCACAGGCACTAATATAGTAAGACTGAATGCTAATTGCCAGCCACAGGTGAAGAGACACGCACACAGATTTGGTAGTGGTATAACCTGAGAGGCAGTTGAGGCTACACCCCTAGTGATACCTGGATGAATTAAGTGCAATACTGCAAATTGGACTGAAACTAAACCAAGTCCACAGTCACAAGTACTGAGCAATCAGCTTGTACAACAACAAGGATTAAATAGGCTATGTGAAAAAGACAATACTAAATCTCAATAGGTCAAGCAAAGCAATACCAGTAACAACTATTAGGATAAAGCAAAATATAATTAATTTTTTGAGAAGCTGTAGTCCCAAAACACAGATGAAAATAACATCAAATTGATCAGAAATACAATGTAGATATTGTTAATGTTGTAAAGCACTATTTTTGCTGGAAACAGGTGATTTTTAATGGAATATCTACATTAGCGACCATCACTCCTGTGTTCCAATGGCATGGTGTGTTTGCTAATCCAAGTTTATCATTTTAAAAGGGTATGTGATCATTAGAAAACCCTTTTGCAATTATGTTAGCACAGCTGAGAACCATTGTGCTGATTAAAGAAGCAATAAAACTGGCCTTAAAACTAGTTGAGTATCTTCAGCATCAGCATTTGTGGGTTTGATTATTCTGGCCTTTTTTCTCAGTCTTCCTCTGTCCAGCGTCTGTGTTCTTTTGCCCATCTTAATTTTCTTTTTTATTAGCCAGTCGGAGATTAGCCTTTTTCTTTGCAACTCAGCCTAGAAGGCCAGTATCCCGGAGTCACCTCTTCACTTTTGATGTTGAGACTGGTGTTCTGCAGGTGCTATTTAATGACGCTGCCAGTTGAGGATCTGTGAGACATCTATTTCTCAAACTATACACTCTAATGTATTTGTTCTCTTGCTCAGTTGTGCCCTGGAGCCTCCCACTCCACTTTCTTTTCTGGTTAGAGACAGTTTGCACTGTTTTGTGAAGGGAGTTGTACACATTGTTGTGTGAGTTCTTCATTTGAGCCTGTAACCAAACCCACAAACGCTGATGCTGAAGATACTGAACTAGTCTAAAGAAGGCCAGTTATGTATGTAATTACATACTGTAACAGTTGTGAGATTGTAGAAAAACAGTCATTTATACAGCACCCTCCAAACATATAGGCACCATTGGTAAATATTAACAAAGTATTTTTTTTTAAATTACATTTTTGTTTATCAGCTTGATTTTACACAAAAGAAATTCTAATGAATCACATCTAGTGGAAATATTTTCCAATTGTCCAGTTGATATTCTCAAGTCATTAGGAACTTTCGGGTGGTCATCCATGACTTCCTGTTTCACTTGGGTAAAAATAAGAGGTGATACTCCCTCATTCAATTATCAACATAAAGAAAGATATAGAGCACTCCTTACTGTGCATTTTATCCAAATGCACACTAAGGAGGATGGTTAGAGCGATAAAACATTCTCAAAGTATCACAGTTGAAGAACGGCAGACGTTGGTTGAATCTTGGGGTCACCAAGGCCTACATGCTACTTACTGTAGAACCCAGTCACTTCACAGCTAGTTAGTTTTTCCCTTGTTAAGCTCTAGCTACTATTTGTATTTACCGGAGCAGGACAAAAGGTACCCATTTTAAAATCCTGATGTGATATTGATAAAATAAAATATGGATGAAAGCAGCCATCCCTAAACATTAGTATCCTTGATAAAAGTCGATGATCGAGTAGGGAAGGGCGCTCTTACACTCCTCTATAACCACTCATCACTTTCTAGGTCAAGAAGGATAAAGCTCAGGTCACTCGCTAGGCCAATCTTAAATTCAGTCCAACAGTAACTGGATGCTTTTATTCCTGTTTGCCTGCTTCATATAGCATGTCACAGACGTGATTTTGTCTGTAGGCACCATCCATTTTTGTGTGGTGTACCTAATAATCTACCTAATAGTAACTGTACATTAAAATATGCTGGGCCTGCCATTACACCACAAATTTTAAAATCATATGTAACAGCATACTTCTTAGCTTAAACAATATGATCAATATTTTCTCCTTGTAAAAAAGCCTTAGACTTTGTTTTCAGAGATGTCATTTGAGGTTTTTCGCTCCATTTCTGAAGTGATCTCACTCTTGTCAAGAAAGAAAGCACTACTTTGTTATAGATTACCTATGCTTGGTAAAATATTGATAATTTATATTTAATTGCATTTTATATGAGGTAAATATACATCTTACTCAAAATTTCAAGGAAAACTGTAGCCAGCTTGTCTTGTTGAAGTCAGTAGTTGGACAGAGTAGTCAACATGATGAATTAAACATGCAAGACAGAAGCACACAACAAAACAAATTATGGATGTTCTTCTGCCACCAAAGCAGAGGAAACAGCTATATAGACACTGTGATGCTGACTTCTGGATACAAGTTACATAATTCAGATATACAGAATAAGTCCCTCGTTCTGGTAGAGACTAGATACATTAATAGAAAACAAGAGAATTTGATTCCTTCATAAATTGAAGATGCTGAAAACTACATGACAGTTAAGCATATTATGATTTAGCTGTTGTGTTAGCACTGATCACCATTGTATGTCCACTGCCACTGAGCATGCACTGTAGGTCTGAAAAATAAGCTAAGCGTATTCCTATCAGCCCAACAATCCTCTCTTGTATCTGTGCTCCCCCTCACTACCTGTCTTCATCGGCAGCTGCCCTAACTGACAATGTGACAAAGCAAACAACGTACTCAACATACTTAGAGTGCAATAACAATGACAAAGAAAATAATGATGACGACACCAGCAGGTTCCATTTCACCCCATTGTACTGCTGGCTTTGTGCTTTTACACTGTAGTCTCTCAGAATCTCACAGTCTTTCAATTAGTCCACAGGTGCCACCTATTAGTCCTGATTTGGTACCACCTCCCTTTGAGATGGTCAGACTTAATTGGGAGAAAATGTAGTCAACTAGGTGGGAATGTATTGTTCCTCATTGCTCCGTTCCATACCTATGCCATCTGTGCTGACCCACTACCCTTTCTGGAACAAACACAAGCCAGACATCCCAAATAACTTATGTAGCTATGTCTTCTGCTTGGCCAGCCTATGCTGAACGTAATAAATTGCTCCCTTGCTTCTGGATGTGTACTAAACTTCCGAAAAGTGGCAGACCCAGACTCTTTTACTATGGTGCCATACTGTTGTAATACGTGCAGAATGTGGTTTGGCATTGTCTTGCTGAAATTAGCAAGGCCTTCCCTGAAAAAGACGTTGTCTGGATGGCAGCATATGTTGCTCCAAAACCTGTATATATTGTTCAGCATTAATTGCGCCTTCACAGATGTACAAGTCACCCATGCTATGTGCACTAATGCATACCGATACCTTCACAGATGCTGGCTTTTGAACTATGCGCTGATAAGAACCTGGATGGTCCCTCTCCTCTTTAGTCCGGAGGACGCGGCATCCATGATTCCCAAAAAGAATTTCAAATAATTTGTCAGACCATAGGACAGTTTTCCACTTTGCCTCAGTCCATCTTAAATGAGCTTGAGCCTAGAGAAGTTGGCGTCGGTTCTGGTTCTGGTTTATATATGGTTTCTTCTTTGCATGGTAGAGTTTTTTCTGCATTTGTGGAAGCAGCGACGTACTGTGTTCACAGACAATGGTTTTTGCACCTGAGCCCATGCAGTGATGTTCACTACCGAATCGTGTCTGTTTTTAATGCAGTGCCGCTTGAGGGCCTGAGGATCACGGCCATCCAATATTGGTTTTCGGCCTTGTCCCTTGCATACAGAGTATTCTCCAGATTCTCTGAATCTTTTAATGATATTATGTACGATAGATGATGGGATCCACAAACTCTGCAATTTTATGCTGAGAAATGTTGTTCTTAAACTGTTGCACTATTTGCCCCCGCAGTCTTTCACAGAGTGGTGAACCCCTCCCCATCCTCACTTCTGACAGACCTATCCTCTCTGAAATGATCTTTTAATACCCAATCATGTGACTGACCTGTTGCCAATTGAACTAATTAGTTGTATGAAATTCCTCCAGGTTTAGTTTTTTAGCATTACACAAATTTTCCAGTCTTTTGTTGCCCCTGTCCCAAATTTTTTGAAATGTGTTGCTGACATCAAATTCAAATTGGGCATATTTTTTTCAAGAAGCAATAAAATGGCTCAGTTTCAACATCTGATATGTTGTCTTTGTACTCTTTTCTATTGAATATAGGGTTTAAATGATCATTGCATTCTGTTTTTACTTGCATTTTACGGAGCATCCCAACTTTTTTGGAAACAGGGTTGTAGAAAAAGTTGTTTCCCAGCAACGTACTCCTTTCCTGAAGACAAATAATATTTATGAAGTGCTCCAGACCAGTTTTAGACCGCGTCATAGTACTGAGGCTGCACTCATGAAGAGTTTAAATGACCTTTTAATGGCATTAGACCAAGATTCTGTGTCTGTCCTTGTGCTCCTTGACATTAGTGATGTCCCACTTTTGGAGAGATAAGAAACTTGGTGAACTGTGTGGGCTGTACTCGGCCCTCTCTCAGGGTGGTTTGCGGTTAGTTAGTGACACTTTGGTCTGGTGCTTGGCCAAGTGAGTGTCACTACTTCTTGCCTGACTGGGCCTATCCTGGGTTATCTTTGGACGGGGCCACAGTGTATCCTTTTGGATCCTAGGAATCATGTCTTTAATTTTTCTTGTGTGCTATGAATATTTAGCGGACCTGAGTCCTCAGGAATACCTGGCCTGATGACTACTACCTGTCCCTGTCTGATGTCCTCCTGGTTGTGTTGCAGATGTACTGTAGTTGCGGCCCGATGACTCCTGATGCCACTTTCCACAGGTCATCTAAACATGCAAAAACATTGATGTTGCCTGAAAAGTTAATGCACTTTTATAAACTTCACCCGGCACAACCAAAAGAGGACTAGCCAATCCTAAGAGTCTGGCTCCTCTTTAGGTTTCTTCCTAGTTTCCGGCCCTACTAAAGAGATTTTCCTAGCCACTGTGCATCAATTTCTTGTTGTTGTTGGCTCTTTGGTGTTTTAGGCTGGGTATCTGTATATGCACTTTGTGACAACAGCTGATGTAAAAAGGGCTTTATGAAATACAATTTGACTGATTTGATTTTAATATCTACTGAAACTTTTGAAATCTTACATTCTTTCTATATGGATGGTTATTCAGTTGAGCGTGTACTGTATACTATGTATATCTTTACATTTTATTGTTTCCAATACTTTGTGTTTTTTGAGCCAACAATTACTATTGAATGTTACAGCAAAGGGTTTTCCTTTTGGTTTAATCTAAGACTTTGTCCAGGACACAAACCCAGTCGATATTATTATTATTATAATTATTCTTATTCACCACTACAATTTGGAATGGCTACAAGTACATAGATGTAACTGGAGATTGTAAGACATTTTTCTTTCACTAGTTGGCTTGCTACTTGTCCAGATCATGCTTATATTTCCTAATGCTACTTAATATTCTATAACAAGGCACACATACTGGACATGCAAAAAAAACAGTACATAGCATACCAGCCAAATCCACCAGAGGGCATACAAATCAAGGAATCAGTCCTGGGTTGCACTTTATAATAACTACACATTATAAAGCATTTATAAATAGTTAATGAATAGTTTGTTCCTCATTAAGTAATGATAACTTACACATTTGTATATTTTGCAAACTAGACATTCCAAAACTCATTAACGTTTAAAATATTTCATAATGATTTATGATACCATTTATTAGAGGTTATTATTTTATTTTTTAAATACTTAAATTGTTAAGTATTTTTGTGTTGCCTCATCTCACGTGTGGCCTATTTAAAAACAATTAATACTTAATTTGAATGCTCAGTTTAATTTCTCACAAAAAGTGGACATGCCATTTCTAGACAGCATTACAGCGGTACCTTGTAATACTTATAATACTAAGATCTCAACATATACAGTAAGATGACAATAAGCACACAATACAAATAAACAAGATTATATTAAACATCTAATTGCAAGAGTCACTTGTTGTAAAAATACAATGTTTTAGAATATGCTAACAAAAGTGATTACCTCCAAATATTTTTCTTACAACACCAAAGCTTGGATAGCATTGAATCTTAATTTAATGTTTATTAACCCAGTAATTAAATGTATATTATTATTACTATGAATTATAATTTTGTAATGTGTTGTTAAGTTGTGTCAGAAATGGGTTGTTCCTGTTTGCTGTCAGGTCCTGGCTCGGTGCCTCTAGGCATCTCTATGCGCCAGGGTCATAGTCAGGACCTGACCACAGAGGTGCCTCTAAGCATCTCTGCGCTGCCGTTTGGATTGTCCCCAATTAGATGCAGCTGCCCTGCGTTGCCTCTAATTGGGGACCCTATTTAAGCTACCCTGGTTTGCCTTTTGGTTTGCCGGTCATTGTTTGCGTAATGTGCTTCAGTTTACGATTGTTGCGCGTCTTTGTTATTTTGTAATAATTTCAAGTGAGTTATAGAAATAATAAAGGAATGTTTGATAATCGCCCTGCTCCATGCATGCTGCATACCTGCAACCGTGACATTTACAACATCTCAACCTTAGTAACAAGAAACTCCCTCCACTCCCTTTCAACTAATTTCCCTGAAAGCACAAAGCAGACAAAGTTTAAACACTAACATTACTCATTCCTGGTATTCCAAATAATAAGCAATGACTAAACCTAAACACCACCACTACATAAGATCCCTATTAGCTACTGCCAAAAGCATCAGCTACTCTATCTGGGGTCCCCACAATGTATGCAGTTATGTCATTTTGAGAATAAGAGCAGACTGCTTATGATGTAAGAAAAATTATGAAAACACTTGTTTGCTGGACTATCCCATTACATTTTAAGATGTATTAAATAAAAACACAAACTGAAATGCTGCAGAATCACAAAGTAACAGGATAAGTGTTGCATATGTGCTTTTAGGCTTTAATTCACATTTCATTTCACATTGAAAGGTAGTAGATTGTTTTATGGCAGGGAAACTGTTAATTGCTGCATGAGTAAATTGTTTTTGGATATGTCCTCTTAAGGCTTAGTCTGGCTGGGTAAGTTATTGGTATGTGGTGCGTGTGCTAGGGGTGATTTCAGCCTCTCAATTGAATAGAAGCCAGAGGGTCTTATTGTGAATGTTAGTAGTTTTTCTCATTGCGAATGTACATTTTTTATGTTTTTATTTTGTTGTGTTCTTCCACCCTCCTCCCAACTAAAGAAAATTCTGTTTATATGTACAGGGCTAGTCAACAGTTTGGACATACTTAGCCATTCAACTGAATGAGTGTGTCCAAACTTTTTACTGGTACTGTAATCATACGTGTGTGTGTCTATGTACAGTACCAGACAGAAGTCCATCAGACGTATAATTTTTTTTCCCCTTCAAGTTGGTTAAGATACAGAAGTTGGCTGATTATGGTATTAATATTTTTAACCACAGCCAAGTAGTAATGACAGTTTTATCATGTGGCAACTCAACCCGGGTCACCTTTCAGATGAAGAACTGAATTAAGGGATATCGGCTACCGGACGCAGGTCAGTGCACCCCGTGGGAAGCTTTGAAAGCATATGTATCGTCAAATCATGTCATATTATGATTGTCTGAATAAGAGGATATCACTGCCCCTTACTGAAATCACAAACTATAAATTACATTCATTGAAGGAATTCACCCACGCTATTCACGTATCATTATAAGGGGAGAATCACATTAAATGTTACACTCTTTAGACTGGTTGAGCAGAGCACGTTCACTTAAAATCGTCACAATCCACATAAAATCGACAAAATCACTGACTATGGAGCACGGTCTCCAACTTTTTTCAATTTGTCATCAACTGAGGCGGTTATCTGGCCTAATACCGCAAATCCCATCCTCAGCAGGTGTGACCTTTTGTATGAGGACTGTCATTCATCAGAAGCAAATTATTTCTCTTTCAACAAAAATATGTTTTAACAAGCTTGAAAATCCTGCATTTGATCCAGAAAATAAATACCCCATTGTGGCAGATTTTGATAAATAAATAAATCGAAAAGCAGTTAAAAGCCCAGATGGTAAACCTATTTATTTTTGGAGAATATTTTTTTTAAGTAACACTTACTATGCTGAGGTGTCCTAGCTGCGGTCACTCCTCCCAACCATGTCAAAGGCAGTAATATCCTGTGGAAAACAGGGAAAGTCCAACTGAAATGTGAGTCCTACCACCCTGTCAGCTTGCTTTGTTGTGACTATACTGTAATATACTAAGACTGAAGCTATCCATCTGGAAGCAGTTATGCCTTCAATAATACACTCCGATCAGACAGACTTTATCACAGGCAGACAATCATTTGTTTACCCACTGCACTAACGTCCTGTTGTATTTCTCAGACTCCATCACAGCTCCATATGCACTTACGTCCTGTTGTATTTCTCAGACTCCATCACAGATCCATATGTATATATACAATACTGTTCAAAGGTTTGGAGTCACTTAGAATATGAAAACATACATGAAATTAGTTTCAATAGGAAATATAGCAAAATGAATCAGAAACATGGTCATTGACAAGGTTAGAAATAATCATTTTTAATTTAAATAATAATTGTGCCCTTCAAACTTTGCTTTCATAATAGAATCCTCCATTTGCACCAATTACAGCCTTGCGGACCTTTGGCATTCTAGTTGTTAATTTGTTGAGGTAATCTGAACAGATTTCACCCAATGCTTCCTGAAGCACCACCCATACATTTGATTGGCTTGATTGGCATTTCTTATGTCTTATATGGTCAAGCTGCTCCCACAACAGCTCAATAGGGTTGATATCCGGCAACTGTGCTGGCCACTCCATTATAGACAGAATACAAGCTGACTGCTTCTTCCCTAAATAGTTCTTACATAATTTGGAGCTGTGCTTTGGGTCATTGTCCTGTTGTAGGAGGAAATTGGCTTCAGTCAAACGTCATCCACAGGGTATGGCATTGCGTTGCAAAATGGAGTGATAGCCCTCCTTCTTCAAAATCCCTTTTACCCTGTACAAATCTCCCAATTCACCACCACCAAAGCATCCCCAGACCATCACATTGTCTCCACCATGCCTAACAGATGGCGTCCAGCACTCCTCCAGCATCTTTTCATTTGGTCTGCCTCTCACGAATATTCTTCTTTGTGATCCAAACACCTCTTCTGTCCAATTTTTTTGACAGAATTTTTCTGTCCAATTTTTTCCAATCTTCCTCTGTCCAGTTCTTTATCTATTATTTATGTATCTTAATCTTTTTTTTATTGGCTAGGCTGAGATATGGCTTTTTCCTGGAGTCACCTCTTCAGGCCAGCATCCTGGAGACACCTCTTCACTGTTGACGTTGAGAATGGGTATTATTTAATGAAGCTGCCAGTTGAGGACCTGCGAGATGTCTGATTCTATGTAATGTATTTGTCCTCTTGCTCAGTTGTGTACCTGGGCCTCCCACCCCTCTTTCTATTTTTGTTAGAGACAGTTTGCGCTATTTTGTGAAGAGAGTAGTACACAGTGTTGTATGAGAGCTTCAGTTTCTTGGCAATTTCTTGCATAGAATAGCAACATTTCTCAAAACAATGTCCACTCCAAAAAAGCTTCTGAGTTTCTCTGCTGAGATGAGAGAACCTGCAAGAAGGACAACTATGTCTGCAGCACTCCATTAATCAGGACTTTATGGTAGAGTGACGAGATCTCCAATCTTGAGTAAAAGGCATATGACTAGAGCTCGACCGATATGGGGTTTTTGTACCCAATGCCGATTCTATTCGTACTTAACTTTTTGCAGATAACTGTATGATTTTTTTAGAGTAGGCAAATCATGGAGCTAATTAACAATTCTTGACACAAATGCAGGTTTTTTCCCACTGTTCAACAAAAAGAGGCAATTGTTGTCTAACAACCGGTCACTGCTGCAATTGTAGGAACAACTAAACATGGATTTAATGCTGTATTCTTTCTGAGCTGCCTTGCGTTAGCCAACTAGGCAAAAACAAGATGACCCATCTACAATGTATTGTTATGTAGCTACGTTTTTATCAAATGTAGGAACATTGCCAATAAGTCTTATAGTCATAATTGAAAATGGAAATCACAAAATAAACTGGTCTGCTGGTGATACAGTGCTGCTTTCATCCAAGCTAAACTCCCCAAGACAGCTAGGTAGCTAACTAACGTTAGCCCTGTGATGAAACTACAGTACTTTAGTCAAAGCTAAACGTGCCTCCTCAGTGCACGCTGTGAGAAACACTTCCCCAGTCCCACAGAGCTAATGTTAGTTACATAGTTAGCTGTTATGGAAATAAGGAAATGCAAGTGAAGACTTTTAGAAAACCCATACTGTACATCACAACGTTAAAACAAAGGGGGTTTGTTGCAACGCCCCGTTGTTATACGTGTCTAAAAAATGTTTAATGCCAGAGCTCGAGTACAGTAGTACACAAACTTTGCAGGCTCTTTACTAAAAGGAAGTAGGGCACTTTTCGTTGCAATTTCTGGAAAAATTTAGCCATAGTACCTACAGTACAGTAGTTACCACTAAGTTTGCCCATAGCGTCAGTGTTACGATGTGTAGCATCCATTTTTTGTCCAAACATCGAAGTAGGTAAACCGTAAACACTTTTTTATGCCACTTTAAATTCATGTAACAGTTTGGGTGCACATTGTGGGGCATTTTTACACAGGAAAGCGTCTATTTATACTGACCTTCAAAGCAGTTTGTTCTCTACCCTCCCACTGTTTTAAGGTTGTTGGTGTCGTTCTTTTGTAGAGCACAAACTCATATCCAGTGAAAGAGCACCCTCTTCAGAACAAATAATGAATTGCATTGTCTCTTATCTGTGAATAAATTGCCAATACAAATATGTCGGTAAACTGCTAATATCGGCCGATAATATTGGTCAACTGATATATCGGTTGGGCTCTATATCTGACATTCTATTCTATGGTCTGATGTGACCAAAATCAAAGGATTAGGCTTGGCGATGTACCACCAAATTATCCTGGCAAACACGATCCCTACTGTGAAGTATGGTAGTGGGAGCATCATGCAATGGGGATGCTTTTCATTAGTAGAGACTGGGAGACTGGTTAGGATTGAGACAAGGATCAAAATACGGAGGGGATAAAAACCAGAGTGCATACGACCTCAGACTGTGGCAAAGATTAATCTTTCAGGACTACAACAACCTAAACCACGCAGACAAAACTACGCTGTAGTTATTTTGGATGTCCATGGTTGGCACAGAAAAAGTCTGGGCTTGAATCCTATTGAACATCTGTGGAGACCTGAAGATCAAAATTAACTGACACTATCCATCCAATCTGACAGATCTTGAGAAGATCTACAAGGAAGAATGGGAGGTGTGCAAAGCAAGTACAGGCCTACTCAACAAGATTTGAAGCTGTGACTGCTGCCAAAGTTGCTTCTACAAAGTACTGAATAAAGGGAATGCATACTTATCTATATGAGATATTTCAGTTTTCCATTTTAAACAAGTTGAAACAGTGTTTTTCCTTTGTCGGTGTAAAGCCCTCACGTCAAACCTCATCCCAATTCACCCCTGTCTGTACCTCCATCCCTTTTTAATATTTGGATCCCAATGAGTTCCTTCCGAAGCAAGGAACTCTAGTAGTAGTCTTCCTGAAAGCACAGAACATAGCAAAACGCCACTGATCAAACTTTGGATATGGTCTCAGTTTAGAATCTACTCCAGATATAGACAAGCAATATCATCCATGTATTTTATTTCCCTATGCACTCTTTCCACACTTCCTCAAAGTCACAGCCTTCTAGCTATGGTTTCAGAAAAGATTGAAGACTGTAAAATGTATTTTCCATGGCCATGTTTATCTCCTTTGAACATCTGGTGGGAAAGCACAATATACCCCAGGCACACTTCTTCAGGTACCTGCAGATTCGCAACTTTACAGAAAATATGTTCCCTTCTTACCCATTTCTCCCACCTACCAGCTGGCTCGAGGACTGTTTGAACCTGAATACCAATGTAAAAGAATGTATTTGTATGATGTATGACCCTGTTCAGAAGATAGCATGTACCACTCTTGACCTAGTAAATCTTTCATAAGAGAAGGAGATTGGTCAGATTTAAGATGTCAACTGTCATTATACAATTGACAGTATGCACTCAACTTCTATCTGAATTAGGCACAGGTTGCTACAATTTAAAGCATTTAGTCACCTACACTTTTAGGAGTAGATTTGCGAGATGTATCCAGATATCAATCCTAGCTACTCTAGATTTCATCAAGCACCTGTTAATCTGTATCACATTCACTTGTCATGGCTGACTCATCTCCACAACAACTGTTCCTTGGGTCCTTAGTGTACAAGAGAAAATGTTGCAAAATTATCCATGTATATACCTAGGTCAAATAATGGTAAATTAACAACTTTTGGGATATTCTGAGTCCATGAACAAATGAGATCAGAATACATTTCTTGTTTAAGGTATAGAGGAAAAGGGGAAACAACATGCAACCCTGTTTCCAAAACAGTTGGGACACTGTGTAAAATGGAAATAAAAAGAGAATGCAAAGCTGTGTAAATCATCTAAACCCTATATTCAACAGAAATTAGTACAAAGACAACATAAAGTGAAACTGTTGAAAGTGAAAAATGTTCTTGTTCCTTGAAAAATATATGCCCAATTTGAATTTGATGCCAGCAACACGTTTAAAAAAAAGCTGGGACTGGAGCAACAAAAGACTGGAAATGTAGTGTAACACCAGACTGGAAATGTAGTGAAGCACAAACCAGAAAAGGAACCAGGCAAGCCTAGTTCAGCCGGCCCGCAATTAAAAGTGATGAGTTTTGCTACTCTCACTGGATTCGAACACAGGTCTCCCACGTGCTGCGTGTTTAACCACTACACCACAGTGCTACACATTTGCTTAGTGTCGGTATACCATCTTGACATTAGATCATTTTGTCGCGCATTAACATCACGCCAAGTTTGAATATTTCGCTAGGCACCATTAAGCATTGTGTTAAACTGACTAACGTTTCTTATTGGGTTTACCTCCACCACAAATAGCATTTATGAAATGTATGGCTTTTGCCACTGGCTGTTTTAACAGCTTATTAGCCAGTAATAGGCTTACTAGTATCTAAGTATTAAGTATAGTCATAAGATTTGAGGAATTGCTGGCGAGACTGAATATGAACTTAACACAGCCAAAGCTATTTCATGGCACAAAAATGTTCATTTTTCTTTAATTTGTGAATGACATTGATACAATAACTATCAGTATAGGTGATGATAACTGACTTTTTCGTCAAGTGAAAAGATGAGAGAATCGTGGAAACCCCTACTCTTTTACTGCCCAAGGGGTTTTTACCTAACCTATATTACCCCAAAAATCATGCACGGATGCGTACTCTGAAAATCCACCAGAAATAGTCGCAATATAACCGTGAACAGTTTTATTTTAGGCTTACTATAATGTAGCTACTGAAGGTTGTTGCCAGTGAAGTTTTTGTCTATCCTGACCCAAAAAGCATGTACAGATGCATACTTCGAAAATCCACCAGAAATAGTCGCAATATAACCGTGAACAGTTTTATTTTAGGCTTACTATAATGCAGCTACTGAAGGTTGTAGCCAGCGAAGTTTTTATCTATGCGGAACAAATCCTAATACATAATTTGCTTTGAATGTAACGAGATTTGAACGCAGGACCTATCAGACTTATTGGTCCGCGTCTCTAACTACTACGCTATTTAACAAGGGTTGGTCGGTCGGTCACTCACTCACTCACTCAGTAAGCCAACTCCACTTACGCAGTCCGGCAAAAAAGAATCTGGTGGAACATCTCACATTGGGCATGAAAAGAGAATCCCAGAGAGGATGAGTCTTTCAGACATTAAGATAGGGAGGGGTTAACCACTCTGTGAAAGACTGCTCGGGAAAATAGCGCAACAATTTACGAATAACATTTCTCAATGTAAAATTGCTGAGAGTTTGGGGGTCTCATAATCAACAGTACATAATATCATTTAAAAAATTCAGAGAATCCAGAGAAATCTCTGCATGCAAGGGACAAGGCCAAAATCCAATATTGGTTGGCTGTGTTCTTCAGGCCCTCAGACAGCATTGCATTAAAAATAGACATGATTCCATAGTGGAAATCACTGCATGGGCTCAGGAGCACTTCTGAAAACCATGTCTGTGAACTCACACAAATACAAGTTAAAACTCTACCATGCAAAGAAGAAGCCAGATGTAAACAAGATCCAGAAATGCAGCCGCGTTCTCTGGGTCGACCTCATTTAAGATGGACTGAGGCGAAGTGGAAAACTGTTCTGTGGTCTGATGAATCAAATTTTGAAATTATTTTTGGGAATCATGAACCCTGAGTCCTCCGGGCAAAAGAGGAGAGGGACCATCCGGCTTATTATCAGTGCACAGTTCAAAAGCCAACATCTGTGATGGTTATGGTGTTGCATTAGTGCACATGGCATGTGTGACTTGCCTGCCTCCAGTCCAGACCTATCACCCATTGAAAACATTTGGTGCATTATGAAACAAAAAATACAACAAAGGAGACTCCAAACTGTTGAGCAGTTGAAATCCTATAACAAGCAAGAATGGGAAAACATTTCACTTCCAAAACTACAACAATTGGTCTCCACAGTTCCCAAATGCTTACAGAGTGTTGTTAAAAGAAGGGGAGATGGAAGACAGTAATAAACATGCCCCTGCCCCAACTTTTTTTAAATGTCTTGCATCAAATTCAAAATGGGCATACATTTTTCCAAAAACAATAAAATGTCTCAGTTTCAACATTTGATATATTGTCTTTGTACTATTTTCAATTAAATATAGGGAATTAATGATTTGCACATCATTGTATTTGCATTTTATGCAGCGTCCCAACTTTTTTCAGAAATAGGATTGTTTTATAATACCATAAATAGCACATCACTCAAAAAACAGAGGGAGGGGGCAGTGTAAACGGGTGGTTGGGGCACAGAGGGTAGGTGTTTGGTGAGTCTTTTAGGAAGGGGGTGGGGTCTTGTTTTCTGGTGTTCTGTAGTTTTCTCTTGTCTATTCTGTCCGTATTACTTTCTCATGAGGAAAACATAGCACCCATTCCCAGTCTACATTTGTAGTTGTTGGGTTGCTTCTAATAAAACACTGTTTGAAACAAATAATAGACAGCGATGTTATGCTAATTATATGAAGGTTGTGTTCAATTTTAGTTCATTGGGAAGGAACATGATTTTTAGGATAATTTTTATGTGGGGATTCACACCCGCATAACCTTCATCCGAGCCTAGCTGCTTTGTGACCACAACTGACTTGGTAAAAAAAATACAGAAACAAAAATGGACTGGATAATTGAATTTGCCGCTTTGTTTTCCATTGCCCATTTTTCCAAGTTGCAAAGAAAACGTGTTTTATGCCAGTATAAGCAGTATAATGCTATTCTTACACAAGTAGCAGTTTAAAAGCTAATTTTCTGCTTTTGCCACGAAGCAGAGACAAGTGCTGTTTTAAAGAACATTTAATTGTGAGAGAAAATGGTGTTTGAATGTTATTTACCTACAATTGTACTGTGCTCATTTTCGCCATGCCACTGAGAAACATATTTGCAATTTTAAAGCTTATTGCCACGTGTCCTTAGTGCCTGTTCATAATCCGGACCTGTGGGTCATAGTTTTATTATTACTTGAGTATAATAAAAGTATATTTCTCATGTCCTCAATTAAATAGACATCTTTTGCAATCTCCCAAAATAGATGCAATCCAATCTTTTGGTGTAGAAGCAGTTGGGTGATGGGGATCTGTCCCCCGAATATTAAAAGCAGGTAAATTGCCCCCCTCCAAATAATAACATCACTTTGAGAGAAATATAAAATGCTCCCCAATATTGAACTCAATCCCACGCCCATGAATTCGATGACAGTCCCACCCTGTTCTCCAGTATAGCCTAGTTGCGAACTCTTGACTTTTCCAACCTATAGCGGAAAGAGATTGCATGAAAAGGATGTACTGACACTTAGCCTACAGCGTTAGGGCATTAACCATGTTGATGTCTAGGTTATAGGGATCGTTGTGTTATATCAGGATATCACTTGCTGGTGTTGAAGAATTAAGGAATACACCCAAATTAGATGTGTGCTTTGCCACAACGTTTTTTATTGCTAATGTTATGAAATTAGCAATAGTTACCACGTTACGTAACGTGTTTGCTGCAATTGACTGAACCAGAGTTTTAGTTTTGCGCGCGTCAGACATTGGGTCTGATGAGTGTACCACGTGATTAAAATGTGGTTGATGCTGCTTTCTGCGGTGTATGGAATCCTGAGACCGAGGGATACGGATGTGGTTATCAACTTTCTTTCAAAAAGTACCTTTATTGATCTTAAAAGCAGCTTTACCGGACATAACACATACGCGGAGAACTTATGATACATTTTCATCACTTTCCTTCACCAGAAGAGCGACAAAGAATGAGTAGCTAAATGTTCAACACAGCAGGATAGTGTAAAACAATGAAGTCGAACAGTCCGTGAGTTTTAAACCACAGCGAAAGGGTTGACGTTGACTACTAATCGCTTATTTAGTCAATGTTGTCAACATTTTTAGTCAGGACGTGTGGAATATAAAGGCAAGTAGGATTTAGGTGTCCTGACATCGAAACGTGGTAGGCATAACTGGACTGCTGTTTTCAATCTGAGAACTAGATAAACTATCAAATTACTGCATTAAACAAATTCAGTGACTTGGAATACGCTTCCGCAGTTTTGGATACGCGCATTCTTACAGGCTATCCGATATGAATATTGTTTCTTTAAAATAAATATTTGCTTATTGGAGGTTCGTTTTTGCCTGTGCAACGGATGAAAGGCACGCGTAGTTGAACGAAAGCCCGTGTATCCAACTGAACAACAAAGACCGACGGATGGTGTTCTTCATTCATTGCGTCTATTGGCTACATTGTTGCATCGCGGCTTGGTGAGATTTTCAGTGTGGTTTGTCCGGGGTCATGGAAATCTACACCCCGCTGTCTGGTTGCAGATTCCAGGACCGTTAGGAAAACACGTTTATCAATCAAAGCGAATTAGTGTTGTGTCTCAGGCATTGCAGTTCATACTAGCATCAAATTTCTCCGCCTTTGCCTACTGTGCGCCGAGGAATTCAACATCAACTAGTTGATTTTTATTTCTATTCTTCTGTGCACAATTGCGCAGTTGTTGAATATTGATTAACCAGTTGACTTGGCTTTATGTTTGGAACATACATGGTGGAGTATATAACCGAATCTACTTGATCCGGATACCTGATAACTTTATTCTAAGGATTGGAGCGCGGAGCCCCTTTATAAAGAGAACTGGCTACACATGTTTGCCGTGCCTTGCAGTTGTCATAAAACATCACATTTTGTAAAAAAATAAACCTGGAAAACAATTCAAATTCAGACTCTCGAAGAACTTGATGTAGGCCTTACACAGGTCTGAAGCTATATTTGAAGACACCTGTATTCACGATTGCTTAGTGGATTTACTGGGATATCTACGATGTCAATTTCACCATCTTGCAGAGGAACTGTGCTGTTCTGCGTGTTGCTCATTTCAAATGGTAAGTGCCTAACCAAAGTGACATGCTCGTTAAGTGAGATGCGATTCTGAGATTGCAGAGTAAAAAAAATACAGCTGCAGTGTCGTCTTCAGTTCTGGAATTATCTCCACACACAACGTATGGGATAGCAGCCAGTTGAGAGGAAAAGCATGTCAATTTCAATATCATGTTTCACCAATGTATTTTTTGTGTTTTATGTTAGCAAAGGGTTAATTTATTTATGTATGATAAGTATACAACCAGTTTTACCTTTATTTTAAGATTAGCATTGAATCGTTCTTGGTAAGTGCTACACTGAGGGTCCAAAAACAACATCTCTATTGGGTGGGTAGCGGGGCTGTAAAGCTCGCCAGACAAGCTTATGCAGATTTATTTAACCATAATATTTGGAATTGGATGAACAATTTACTGCTCTAACTCTATTTACCGTATTATGTATTTGGAAATAATACTTAGTTTCTTTCAATATTTGTATTGCTTACTGTCCATCAAAAGTTGGTTTAGTTTTTTGTTGTGATTGTATACCTTTAACTCATTTTAGCCTGTCTCTTTATGAAAAACCACATATTGATGCCGAGGTCTATTGAATCAATAATGGCCCTGACGGTCATTTACACAAAGTTGCATTGCACAAACTAAAAGCTCAATATCCCAATCTAATTCATAATTTACCATCAAGCTCATTTAGACCAACCTGTACAACAGTACTGCAGCAGCTACCTTCTGCTGTCTAAGGTTATGCTAATGTGCACATGGGAACAAGGCCTCTTAAATAAGGGCTTACCTTCTAAATATTTATTTCCTCTGAGTTACAGAGGCATGTAACTAAATGAGATGCTGGCAGAAAAAAAGTTGATCTGTTTTTTGTACTACACTGTTTTTTGTCACAAATATGCTGACCATTTAAACTGCCATACATGGAGGTGCTGTCAACTACTACAATCACATTTCATAGTTTTTCATCCTTTTGTGTGATTGGTGATGATTAAGGGTTAGGCAATTCATTTGTGTTTTGTGTTCAGCATCACAAAGGGGAAAAAAGAGGTGGGACAATGCGGCTCAATCAATTAAAGGGTATTGGTGGAAACATGAATCAGCTGATGTAATGGGGCAATAGAGATTATTTTGGAGGATGCGATTAACTTTTAACTTGTTGTGAATTGAAAATATTAAGTAGGCTCCAAAGCAATTTAACTAAGCTAATTTATTTTCAACCTCTAGGTCAGTGGTCCTAAATGTAGGGTTTGCAATTGTGAAACTGAACAGCAATTTTTCATGAGAAGTTTATGGTTGAACTTCTAGCTGCCATTTGTTTCATTCATATCAGCAATTTGATTGCATCAAATGATTGCATAAAGCAGAAAACCGACAGGCTCCGGACCTCGTAGAATGAGAGTTGAATAGGGCTGGTCTGGAGCTTACTTGAAGCTATATTTTTAACGTTATTAGTGTTCATATTTAAAATAATGAATAATTTTTGTGCAACATTTTAGAAGATTGGTTTGGCACTATTTGTGAGGAAAAGGAAATCTGTCTGGCAACGAGCTCTTTAACCTCAAAAGTGATGGCTGCCCAAGCAGACAAGCCATGCTCTCATCTGATACTTCGAACTTCACTATTGTTATTATTGATTACACTTGCTTAGACTTCAGAAGTCACGTCATCTTGTCATTCTTTATTTGGGGCTGATATGTTATGGGCCTATTTGTTGTGGTTGTGGGTGCATGTACTTAGACATACTTAAACCTTTTCAAATGTCTTGCAGGAGAATTGTGGATCACTTTAAATACTCAATAAATGTGCTAATGTATCCCTAGTGTAATTGTACTGAACCCTCCCAAAAGACTAGAAGAAAGGATCAATTTTTTATGACATCAGAGGGGGATACAAGCCACTGAAACAAGGCTACTAACCCAAGCCCTTTATGTATGTCACAGGCTGTATCTATCAAGTGCCTCAGAGTGGGAATACTAGATCAGCTCCCTCTGCTCCTGTAACTGTATTCATTGTGATCCAAAAGCAAAACAGATCTGAATTCAACTCCTACTGATATGGTTGTACACATGTCCCTTGGTCTAGCATCCATGTTATGTTTTGGCTTAATGCAGGTTTCTCTGCCCTTTTTGGTGTTCCACATTTCCTAGTCCCTTTTTATTTTCTGCCCAGAGAGAAACAATGTACCTTTAAATATAATTTCTGATGTGCACTCCCACTTAGTTTTAGGAAATTCCTCTTCGTCTCCTGAAGTTGAATGCACTAAATGCACTGAATTGCAGGGTTTTACTGGTCTGCAAAGTCACTTTAGTTTGAAATCTTTTCCTTAAACAAAGGATCTCCTGAGCCAGTGGTCAGTATTAAAGCATCATGCATATGATCTGATGCCATAGACGTGTGTGTGTGTGTGCGTGCGTGCATGCGTGTGTGTGTGTGTGTGTGCACGTGCACGCACACACACGTGTTGGTGGTGATGTGGGTATAGGATTGGAAACTAGTGGCAGTAGTAGGGACAGCAAAAGTTCAGGCAGCTACACAGGCCTCACAGAAGCTCCAGTCAAGAGTTTCCAGTTAAATGGTGTTTTGAAAATATTTTAAACTGTGGTCCAGTGTTAAAGCATCTTGGTTCAGGGCTGATTTGTAAAAGCTGATGGTTGGGGGGAAAATTATTTGTACCCTTGATGTTCTAACAAAAAATAATGTATTTAAAAATAATTTTTATACCTTGATTACATTGAAACACCAATTGATTACTTTAGGAACACTGGTATATGAGCAATGTTATGACAACGATGCTGGCTTACTGTAGGTCTCCCTAAATCTTCTGGATAGCGCACATCCGTCAGTGGTTGATAATGATGTGAGGAGACATTTAAAGGAAGTTTCTCCTGAATATGCATGCACTGCCATCAGTTTCTGTTAAAGGAATGATGGCCACCAACAGGGAAGTCATTACAAGGGCTATTTGGTTAACACTTAATCTGACGTATCTAAACCCATCCAAGAAGATCTTATGGTTGACCTATGGATGGGTGTTGGGCTTGTCTGCAGCTGTTTTAACTGCCTCTTTGTGACACCCCCCTGTAATGTATGGAAACAAGTTGATTTCTCTTCTGACTCAATCGCATGCTACTCATGCATCTATAACAGTCTCTAAGGGGTGTAACTGAGATGAAACCGACACACCGATATAAACAAACAAATTTTTAGAGTTCCAAGCCTATTGTCTGCATTTTGATTGCATTTTAATGTAGGCACAAAGGCAAGATGGGCTGTTTAGATGTTCATGTGGAAACATTTCTTTGAAATGATTAGCAAAGGTTTTCTAAGCAGACATCACATGGGGCCTCGCCCTAATTTTGGGAAGATTCTCTTTGTTATTCCCGTGTTCTGTGTGTATCTTTCCTTTTTTCATTGAAGCTTGCCTCACAATTAAGCTCAACATCACTGACACTAAGATTAGTGCCTTATTCGCTGTAGAGCAGTTATGAGAACTTTTGCCGCATTTCCATTGGTGCTTTACCCTGGTACCAGGGCAACACTGGTGATTTATGTTAATGTTGGCTCTAGACTTTCCTGTTTCAACTATACATTTGGTACCAAGGATTTAAGGAGGGGCTCAGGTGGGGAGGGAGGAGTGAACTATCAACGTGATTTGGTTTTCAGCTTAAGAAAAATAAAATGCGATATTTTTCTGGTAGTAAAATAAAATAAACAATAACGCCATGCTCAGTTTGTTTACAATACTGCGTTTTAACTTGAGTAATAAAACTAATTTCTTCCTCAAGCTCCTGCGACCGGCTCCTTCTCCACCTACACTCATGACACTGCAACTGTAAGCCAGTGTATTCATTATTTAGTTTAATAAGTATTTTGTCAAAACTCTCTCCCTTTAATAGAAGGTTTTGGGTGAAATCTGAGATAGTTTTGTGTTGTTATAGGTTCTGTAGGCTACGTCTCGGTCTCAGCCCCCCAGTTTTTCTATGGAGTCAATGGCTTCGTGCCAACTTCGGTCGTTCCAACTCTTTCCGTTCTGAGTCTTTGCTTCCCTGTACTGTTGCTTTATTTTCTTTAACATACAGATCCCTGATAAAATAGATTGGATGAAAACCATTACGAGAAGCCTAAAGCAAACAATACACATCGCTATTCGAATAGCACAACATACCGCATTTTCACAGCACGTAACGCGTCAACCCGCAAACCCCGCCCTTAGTCCTGAAGTCCGGGGCTTGGCACCAAGTGAGAGCCGGGCTACACGGCCATGGCCTAGTGGCCGACTGGCGCTGGCCCGTGTCAGTGGAAACAAACATTTCTGGACTTTAGGGTAAAACACCAGTGTTTGGCACAAGTGGAAATGAGGCATAAGTAGCCTTTCAATTTGTTATATGTCTCAGGCTATTTGCTTGTCACTTGAGAATGCGGAGTTATCATTGGAGACAGAGGTAAATGTGATGCTTCAAAGACAAATCTGAGATGTTACAGACGAACAAACCACTGTTTATGATTGCAGTTGTGGATAACAAGCTGGTGTGACTCAAACTGATGAAGAAGCATTCTTGGTTTTGGTCAACACAGAGCAATGTTTAGATGTTGACATAACGATTAGTGCACAGGACATATGGGGGAAGGTATTGTGGGAGACGATTGGTTGGTAGACCAAGCAGATTAAGACCATGCCTTTTGGCCAGGAAATTCTGAAAATGTTAAAAAGAAAAACAACTCTGGTCTCATCATAGCCCATATAACCTTTGGATATGTGTATATGTATTGTTCCCTTAGGGAGGGAACGATGTGCCAGACTAGGGGAAATGCCCATACGCTTGGCAAACCTTGACCATGGAAAAAGAATGTCTCCAAAAGCTCCAACAATATAGTCTGAATTGCTGAAATCGAGCTCTGAAGTGGTGGAATACACATGCATTGGCAATACATATACAAATGAATTCCACTTATTGGCCTAACGGGTTGGGGCAGCGAGAATCATCTCCACCCGTTTAGAGAAATGTCTGTAGTGACAATCTTGCAATGAGACCTTGCCCAGTGGGACCCCTTGGAATAGCAACTTGGGGCCATCACACGCAAGCACATCAAATTTGCTAAATAATATTGTGATGACATTCGGGGCTAGTTGGAATTCTGATGGTGTTGCCCTTATACTGAGGTAAAATTCATTTTTATATAGAACTACTGGCTCCTTCATATGTGGCGTGACTCTTGACCACGTACGAAGGGCTTGAGGACTTAATGGCATTTTTCTCTGGAAGGAGCACACATTTGCACGTCTATTGCACATTACCCTTTGCATGGTAGAATCTGTAATCACAATGACTTCAATCTACAAATACGCCAAGGATGAATACATTTTCTTAAGTGTTCCTTTATTTTAGCTGAGATAGGCTTAATGATAGTCAACGGGTGTCTGTCTCAATATTGAAAATGTCCACTTTCTGCTTTAAGTGGCCTTTATAACATGCAAGATAAATGGATTCTCCCTCAAGGATGATGTCTAGCCCATCTGTTTACCCATCGTGAAGGTAATAGCTAACTTCTTTTTTGTTCATGGATGCATTTTTCAGCTGAAACCTCCAAGTGGATCTTTAATTTGCAATAGTGTAACCATAAAATCATGCTGAAAATAAGTAAACCCTTTTGTCACCAAAACAACAGCAATTTGTGGCTGAAGCTGATGGTGTTCACAACACAAAAGCCTCCGATGATGTAAAGTAGATGCTAAGCTATGACATGCAACAATTTAATAAGGTTAAAGGGAAAAAAGCTTAATGTTAACATTGTTTTCAATATGGTTTGACAACCCGGTTTGTAACTTTGTAATATCCTAGTGAATTGTATATCTTTTCCAGGGATAAAGTCAGACATGGATGTCTCATTGTTTGGTAGGGTATGCAAAATGAGTGAATTCTGAGCACCTTTCGATCAAAAAAGTTACTGTCTGACCACTTCTTCCATGGAAAAATATGAATGGAAGGTTTTGTGCTAATCAAATGGAATGCTGTAAAAATTTATTGAATTCAAATGGATTTACCCAAATGCTTCCTAGAATTCTCACATGAAATCGAGGTTGATACAGTATTTACTCCTGTTTGTATAATAGGGCATACAAAGACAAAAGGGAGCTATTGGCAGATACTTTTGTGGCTTATACAAGATATGAACATTCTGTATGAATACATTAGCAGAATAATGGATGTCTGACTTCTATGACTATAACCTTCATTCCCTACACCAGTTTTGTTCAACTACACTATGCCCTCCAGATCATTGGGATTATCATCTTGACAAAATGTATGCTTATTTTGAATAATTGGTCTCTTTCTGCAGTAAAATGATAAGAGAATATAAGAAATTACTGTTTTTGTAAGGCTGTGAAATGGCTGTAAGGGCAATAATTACCAGACAAACTGGAGTGAAAAACAGATTAATGTGAAAAGATGTCCTACCCCACTGTAGTGTAGACTTCTCATTATCTGATTACTTCAAAGAATCAAGTGTCTTAAAACATGAGTATCTGATTGGTTGAGGGTTTCTGTTAAACAACAGCGTTTGTCTACTTATTTAGATGTTTTTTTTGTGGCATTCGGTGTGATATACCATGGCTTTCAGATGAGCAGGCTTCTGGGCTCAAACCACCCGGTTTATAATATACAATGACATCAGTCGAAGTGGCGTGGTAGCCTAGTGCTTAAAGCATCTGACCATTAACCGAAAGGTTGGTGGATCCAAAGGTTATTGTCCTGTCCTAGAGCAAAACAATGAACCCTAATTGTCCTTTAAGTAACTCTGAATAAGAGCACCGACTAAAAATATATGCACTAGAAAGCTGCCAAATAAATCTCAGAAATCAAACTTTCACCAAAACATATCTGGATAATGCTTCAACACTGAAGATAGTGGAAAATGTCTAAGTCTAAGATGCTAAAAAACGCTGAAAAGTAATTATTTTGTAGCAGATACACAATTAACAATGTATTTGAACCCAGGTCTCTGGAACAAGGTTCTAAAGTCACACCTCACAAGTTGCATCAACAACCTCACCCTATGGATGTTCTCACTCTGTGAGGGATTGGTCTGTGCTCAGTGCAGTGGATGCTGAAGAAATATGGCCATATTTTTGCCCTCCAGCATTTCTAGCTGTGTCTCCTCCCTCATTCCCTCCCCCATATCTCCTATGCGACAAATCTGGAAGAGAAGTCTCACACACATTCGCCATGCTCTACTCTGGCAACCAACGTGCTGTCCCCCCACAGTAGCTAACTCTTTATGCTTTGTTAGTATTACTTTCAGCAGGGAGATATTTTGTTCTCTCTGCTGCACTGCAGTAGGCCTTGCTGGTTTGTGCAGAGTTCACCACCCACAGTAATCCTCTTCTCATTAACATGGGAGATTGGAAAGGCTTGCATTCTGAGTATTTCAATGGGGCTGGATCAGCTATGCATGACAATAGTGGTCAGAAGAGGCTGTTTGGCTACCATCCACCCAGTCAAATCGCCTTATGATTCGTGAGGAGGAAGGTGGCGACCTGGATTTGGGGCACCATTGTAGTGTCATCCTGATTAATAATTCTTAAAACCTGGTGTAGCTACTTGGGAAAGCTTCAACAATGACTCTTAGTTGATCTAACTGTGGGATGTTCTAAAGCACAAATCTCTTGATTTACATGTGAAACTTTGTGTATGACAATTACATGTTATTAAATATTTTTAAGTATTTCCAAAGTGGATGTAGAGTATATAACTATTAATGTCATAGTTGTTTATGTTTTGTACATGCTATGATTTCAAAACTTATTATTTACCAACTAAGAATACAGCACTGTCAAAGTTCATGGGAGCAGAATTATTGAGACATTTGGGTCACGTGTTTATACTTCATAATGCATTTCCTGTGATATTGTTCACACATAAAAGAGATGAAAATGTGTAGTCTTAGTTCTGTCCTTTGCTTTTGCCTTTGGAGTATGTGTTTGGTGTCAGTAAGCAACATACAACAAGAAACCTAGAGAGCTGTTTATGAAAGAAAAGCATGCAATTCAAATGCTTAAAGAAAAGAGGAATTCTATAAGAACCATAGAAAAAATGTTGGGCATTGCCAAATCAGCAGTTTTGAAAAAGAAAGAAACCATTGGTGTCTTCAGCAATCTACAACGACTAGTTCAGCCTAGGAAAACAACAGCAGTTGATGATAGAAGAATGACCTGAGCTTTGAAAAACAACCCTAAATTAAGTGTCAGTGAAATCACCTAAAACAGAATACTATGGTGAAAGTGTCACAATTTAATGTTTGCTGAAGACTTTGGCAGCAGGATTACAAAGGCAAGATACAAACCTCTGATCAGCACAAAAAACAGAAAGGCCAGATTAGAATTTGCTAAAAGGTACAGAGATCAGCCAGTACAGTTATGGAGCAGAGTTTTGAGGATAGATGATACAAAGGCGAACCTCAAAGTGATAGGAAGACAATGGTGTGATGATTTAAAAAAAAAAAACAACAACAGCATATCACCTCATCTGTGAAGCATGGTAGAGGTAGTGTCATGGCATGGGCATGCATGGCTGCCTCTGGTACGGGCTCAAACATTTTTTATTAATTATGGAAATTCAGAAGTGTACAGAAGCATCTTGGCTACCAGTGCACAAAAAAGCCTCCAGACTCATTGGGCTATGCTTCACAATGCAGCAGGACAAAGACCCAAAACACATTGCCAATGCAACTGAGGGGTTCATCAGGGGTAGAAAAGGAAAGTTTTAGACTGGCCATGTCAATCCATTTCAACCTGCATTTAACCGGCTGAAGAGGGGACCGATGTCAGAAACTCCCCAAAACAAGCCACGGCTCTAATAAATGGCTACAGTAAAGGCTTGGCAATTCAAAGGATGCTACTAAGAGTTTGAGTGATGTCAGTGGTTTGCAGACTCACTGCTGTTATTGAATGCAAGGGATTTTGCCACTAAGTACCAGCCTTTCTACTTCCTATATCTGCTTTACTTATGCTCACATAAAATTAAACTCAGACAGTGCTGTTTATCTTAGTTGTTAAAACGTGTTGAAACAGCCAGAAATAAAAGGTGACAGTCTGTACACTTGCATCATATTAATCTTTTAATCGTATTTTCAAACGCCTCAAGTATACAGCAAAAATGGCAATTTTGACTTTACTCTCTCAATACTTATGGAGGACAATGTACAATGCATCGGAGGGAGCAAACTTTACAAAATTTTGGTGACTTATACGTCTTGCAATAGAGCATAGAAATATGCTTATGGTGGCATTATAACAATTAATTGAAAATGCTAATTTTGCTTTAGTGCAAACTCACCCATTTCAATCTAATGTCATGAAATTCAGTACATAGGCCATTGTCATTTGAAACAAATTCACCAGTGGGGCCCATAAAGCTTTCCATGTTGCATGGTGAGCAACAATTATTTCTAACCTGGAACCAAATGACCAATTTGAAGGAAACTTGCAGCATCTACTAAATATAGGCTATTACAGAAATGCCAATTTTTATATATTTTTTTCAATCAACATATGCTTTGAAACCCCTTCATTAGTGAATGCACTACATCTATAAATGCCACACAATGTCACAAACATTGAATATTATTTTACAGAGCTCACACGTTCCACCTGCTGTATAGTTCCAGAAGTTAAATTGCTAATATTTTTTCACATGCACACTTTATTGCATTGCTGGTTATTGTGCTTCCAAATATTGAATAAATACAGGAATCTGCACCATTCGTTTGAAAGATTAGTGAACCTTTTAATCAATCTTTTTTTAATATATGGAGAAAAAGTAAGCAAAACAATCTTTTTTTTTCTTCTAAATAGCAGATTTAAGTGATTGCTAGTCTTTTCAATTAATAGTTCGCCCCTGAGATTTGTGTAGCTATTTAAACCTTGAAGGCATTATAACCAAAAAGTTTAAAAACTGTGTATGGAGAAAAAAAGAAGTGGTTGTTTCAGTTTCCAAACCAGAATCCCTGAAAGAGAAAGCGGAGCATGTGATCCCTTTAGGCTACTTCCTAATGAGCCCTTATTACAAATAAAACCTTGGCAGTCAAGCACTGTAAAAAAATGTTTATTTTATTTTTTAATCATATTTCAGCCTCACCATCGATATGGAATTGCGACATTGTAAGAGCCTATTTGGGATGCAGAAAGGTCTGTTACAAAGATTCTGAGATTCTGAGAAGGTCTGTTACAAAGATTACCTGGTTAACTAACAAAGAAATGTTTATGACGTTATATTCACACTATTGCAGAGCTGCAATTCCATTTGGTGTGGAATGCCTAACTCAAGTGAACAGTTGAATATCATCAGATACAGTTGGGTTCAGTAGACAAACAAAAGATCAATGACTACCTCAAAACAGATGTTAGCCACTTCATCTGCCACCAACAACTGGACCTATTTCAAGCTTGCCTTGTATTTTTATGGATTTGCATTTTTTTCAATAAAGGCACAATACACGTTTAAATTAAAAGCACTCTTGAAAACCATAATTGTTCATTCTCTGTTAATGTTTATTGAATGTTGCAGCGGTGAAGTTTGTCATCAGCTCCACATCATACTACAAAAACCGAGGAGGCTGGCAAAATTGTCTGTAATAAGTGCATTTCTGTCATCAGGCAGCTTGTTCCCAACCAAAATAACAGCAATTTTGGGCCGTGCCATGTGCAGTTTCAGACACTGAATCAATAATACATAATAAGAATGAACATCCACACAGCTTTAACACCACCTCCACCCCCGATTATGTTGATAATTTCCGTACAGAGAATGACTGATATGCACTGCTAAAGCCTTCAGTTCCCCGGCCAGTTGGGAGCATGCCGTCTGTACTGTAAGATGGACTACCTGACCAAGAAATAGATTTCTGGGAAGGACAGGCCAAATTATGAGCCATTTTTATTGTTGAGTAAAGATGTGGCAACGTTGAGATTCCGGTAGAAACGGATTAACCCGAGACGAGCGTGTTTCCGAATGAAAGATGAGAGCTCCAAATCCCTGAAATAAGCACTCTCACCCCTGGGAAATCAAACTCTGAGGCAACTAGGAGAGCAACATGCGTCAGACTCAGAATTACAGTAAATCACACTTCCTACATGGACTAGAAGGACACATTCTTCATGAACTAGGAATGTGACGTGTGTCTGTGTGTGTGTGTGTGTGTGTGTGTATATATATATATATATAAAACTGCCTTTTATCATAAACGTTTCAACAAAGAGAAATTATCAAATTGTATTACAAATGCAATTTATATTCCCAATGTTGCTATTGCAAATATGTTTAGTTTTAGACATGCTAGGAGGTTTTTGTGGGATAATGAGCCTTGGACCAATCCTAAATACACAGATCTTTGAAATTCTGAAGGGTGGTGGGTTTGGCCTTTTCACTTCCTGATCATTTTGAAAGAGACAGGGTTTGTGTCTTTGTTTCAATTCTGAGCTTATCTTGTAATATATGGATCCAAAATGTTATTGAATATCTGAACAATTCTTCAGTACTTTATCTCTAGGTTAACACATTACTATGCCTGAATTCCAGATCCATGTCACAATGTTCCCATTCATCTACTCAAAGAAGTGCCAGTAGGAGTGTGAGAGGTAAAAGGATGATTAGATCCTTAACTTTAGGAAAGTAATTAAGAAAAGTCCTAGTGCTGTTATGAAAAAAATACCACTAACAGGTCTGGTCATCAAAATGGAAGCAGCACAAGATAGACTATTTTGAATTGCAAGTACATGTGGAATTTTAGGATTTCTTTGTAAACATTCAATAGAAACATTTTGATCATAATGGAATATTGCTGATTAAACGTTCATGAAAAGTTATCACATCCCCAATTGCCAGTCATCGTGGACTTTACTGCTGTCACCTTTGTTCTATTTTGTGTTTTGAGGGCTGCGTGATTCATTGAATTATGACTGAAATTGCTATACACCAGTGTTGGTCAGGGCTTGTTGTTATTCACAGCAAACCATGTAGGCGACCTGGAAAGTGGACTGATGCAAGATTTATTTTGCACAAGATAAATTGTATTTCCTCAAGTGAGACTTACTCTTTATGTTTCATGGCTGTTTACATTGTTTTGTTCCTATACTTGTTTTTCCAATGTTAGATTTCTCCCTAGGGACAGTGTCTTGTAAAATAAGGGAACATTTGGCAGGTTACCCAATGAAGTCAAAATGTAGCATTGTATCACATGCAGTGATTTCTTCAACTTCAGTTGTTTTTTTTTGATAATGTATGCAATTTGTAATTTTCATACACCTTAATGTTAAAATACTGTTTCATGCAACATAGTTTGTTTTGTTCCATATTTTATTTGCTAGCAAAATCTGATGGTGAAACATTGTCAAATATTATTCTCATTCCTGCAAGTTCTGTGACTCAGACATCATAATTAACTAGCCTAAGCCCCACTTTCATGTTCTTAGAATGCTACTAAATGTTGAAATAAATGGGATTTTCTCTCAAGTTATTGACCAATCTGGCAACCTCAAAGTTCTTTTGCATTTAAAATATGCATAGGCTTCTGTGCGATAACATAGAATCAGCACAATCACTATCACTTGCTCAGCAGGGGAGAGAGAAATTGTCTGGCCATTTTTCTGCCCATGGGACCTTTTGTTTATATATTAATGAATGCTTCTGAAGACTTTGTGTCTCGCCTACCATGGACAGTGCAGTAGTTAATCTACTGCAACAAAGCAACCTGCTTCTAAAGCTATCATTGCTTAGTGGGGGAAAATAGCTGGACGTTATACCCTTTGTCCATTAACAAGGTCCATTGACTTATAGGAATGTGTTCGAAGCATTTTATGTAGACCCTTCCAATAAAATGGGAAAGGCCCTTCAGTAACTAAACCTATCTAGTGGGATTTTCTCCACAAAATCTGACTCTTGTGAACTCCACTCACATGTCACTTGTTTTTTCTCAATGCAGATAATGTCAACCCACAGTATTATTCGATCTGTGAAGTCTGAAAATACAAATCACATCTTCACAGCTGTCTGCTTATCTTAAGAGGGTCCATTTAGACAGTTAGTTAGGAGTTGTAAGGCCTGGTGACTGTCGTGGTGGCTGCTCCGGCTGTCATTGATGTGTTGTAAAGTGAACCACAGAGGAAGGGTTTGCTGCTTGCAGATGGGGGTTTGCTTTCTCTCTCAAACTGCCAAGAGCCATCATTGATGCCATGACTTTGCTGGGAGTGCAAGTCCTTTTTATCTGGGCTAGACTGTGAACACCCTCCACTCTCATACACAAGTCTGTTTGACAGAACCAGTATACAAATTAATGTTGTGTGAATTTGTTACAAATTTCAACAGGAAGCCAAGGCAGAAGGAGCCACTCAAATGTAGTCATTCAAATATTGCAGTGTTTTATGAGTGTCCAAAATAATTATTGGAAACAGTCATTAGTTCTTATTAAGTCAGGTGGTAATCACAAGAAGTTGGTAGCAAAACAATGCTTTCTTTAGATTAGATTAGATTTAACTTTATTATCATTGAACAGTACAAGTACAGTACAACGAAATGCAGTTAGGATCTAACCAGTGCAAACAGAAGAAGAGGGCAGGAAATTTAAGAGTATTAGGTATAGTATATGTTACAAGTGGAATGTATAGATGTGCAATGAGGGCCAATACAGTGCAAATGGCAATTCTAAATGAGCAATGAAGGCAAAAAGGGGAGAGAAGAAAATGTACAAGTATTAAGTATATGCATGTATGTACAAGTGGGATATGAATAGTTGTGCAGTGAGGCAAATGCAAGTACAAATGGCAATTCTGGATGTGCAAAAAAGAATGCAGGTACAATGGCAATTCTAAATGTGAAGTGCAGGCAAATTGAAGGTGCAAGGTGGCATGTGCAACTGAAATGTAGGGACAGGAGCAATGAGGTTCCCGAGGTAGACACGTACATATAACAACTGAGAACTTATCATACTTTGCAAGGCAGTATCAGAGTCCAGTAGTACAAGGGAGTAGTGCAGCAAGGTCCCTGAGAGGCAGTACTAAGTGGTTGGCGGGTGGGTAAGGTTAGTTATGGGTCACAGAGTTCAGCAGGGTTACAGTAGATGGAAAGAAACTGTTCCTGGGCCTGCTGGTGCAGGAACGAAGAGACCTGTACCGCCTGCCTGATGGTAGGAGGGCAAACAGTTTGTGGCATGGGTGTAAAGGGTCTCTGATGATGCCTTTACTGCTAACTACTTTAACATATTGAAAGTATGTAGGCCGGTTTATGTCACTTTTGATATAAAGTTTAGCCTAATTGAAACTAGACAATGAATGATATTGATGTGTGTATACTGTTCATGATGCAATAGGCCACATTCTTTTGCACCCTACTTTCTCTTGAGTGAGCAAAACATAAAGCTATCTAGTTAATTACTAAATGTGCTTTGAATTACTTTACTGTGTGTAGTGTTGAAGTTTAACCCTTTTTATAAGGTATAACCCCCTATTATTTCAGGAAAAAAAAAATTAAACCATTATTTAACATTAACTCAGCCATGCATTCAAGATTAACTATTTTCTCAATTAAAAACGTAACTCCATGAATACAAATTAAAATTAATGACAAATTTGCCATGCTGTTTTCATTGAATTCGTAAATGTAAAGTGGTCCCTTACTTCTGAAGTTTTTGGACATACGCCACTTCTCTCCAGTGTAGCCTCCACCATCTTTCAAAATGTATTTTTTTGCTGTGTCTTGTGTTGACACAACTACTCCATAGTGACATTCATTACCAGCATTTTTATTATCAACGTTATTGATTTTTATTGATTAGTTGATGCTGCCCTACTTGAAACAGCTAGTAAAACTGATAGTTGCAAACTTTGCAAAGCAACTGTTTCAAGTTGAGACAGTAGAGAAAGCTTAAGCTAGCTAGCTAACGCCAGAATAGCTAGTATTCAACACTTTTAAACTGAGTCCAAATCTCCAAAATCAGATTCATAGTTCAATAGCAAGCCTACCGGTTTGGTGCTGTAGCCTTTCCTTTTAGTTCCATTTTCAGTTGATTGGCCAGATAGGATCTCTCCTTAATTTCATCTGCTACTTTGATCAGGTTGTGATGGGAAGACAATAAGTAAGTTACCTTTAAAATTGTGAATCACATCCTTAGTTTTCAGTGCGTTGACTATTTGCCCAAGACATCCAATTTTCCATTCTATACTACTATAGAATTTCCACAAATGCCTTTACCATAAAGTGTTTTTTAACATATTTTAATAGATTAGATTTGATGTTGATGGTATTAAAATGGTGTAAGTTCCTCTCAAACAAAATAGAAAACTGAAAAGAATGAAACGTTTTACTCAGGCATACTCAGAAGGAAACTCTGTTACTCTGTCCCACAGTCTAAAAGAACAAACACATAGGAGAGGCTGTTAGAGCATTAGACTCTTCTTTCTAACCCCTGGGCAGCCCATTTTCCTCCTAATGTAGCAACACTGATCGGTTGTTTTGAGAGGCCCATGTGGAGGGGTGGAGGTGATTTTCCCAGCCGCCTCTCAAAATTTCCGGTAACCTGCAGTGCTCACCGGTTTGCAAATTCCCCGTTCTGAAACCTTCTAGTCTTGGCACACACTCTCCAAGGTCCTGAACCTCCATAGCTGCTACACGTCCAGGGGAGACAAGGCGCTGGTGAAATCTGCACTGCAGTATATCTTAAGTTAATATTGAGGCGGTAGTTAAATGTACATTTCATTTATGTGTAAGAAATTTGGCAGTCATAGCATATGTAATACTCAAAGTTCAGTACTTGGTATTGGCAATTAAATGTCATATCATTGCATCCCTAGTGTTAAGGTGTTTTGGAGTGCAGTGTTTTACCCAGTGTCCAAACAAATTTGTCTCTATGGAAGGTTGTTGGTCTTCCAGTAGGAATGTACCCATAAAAACGCATTATAGCGCATTAATTCCAAGCCAGATACATTTGAGTTTGGGTATGGACAATGATGATTACTGTAATGTTGTGGCTCTGGTTTAGTATGAATGGAGCCGTAATTCTGCAGCGTAATTACGCACTATGCACTGTGACTTTAGATCCGGCTGCAGAACGCTCATTGCGGTAAACCTGCCCGGAGTTTTACAGAGATAACACACATTTGCCAACCTTGTTTATATCCTGGATGGGCAAACTCAGAAATCAAAGTTGTTAGCTGTATGGACAGGCTGAGAGTATTTGGCAGGTGTCCTCTCATTTATACCCTTTTTTGTTTTGGTTATTTGAGATGTTCTTGCCAAGGCACACCTGTTAATTGAAATGCATTCCAGGACGATCTCATGAAGCTGGCTAAGAGAATGCCAAGAATGTGCAAAACTGTCATAAAGGCTAGTGTGGCTACTTTGAAGAATCTATGATATGAAATGTTTTTTGATCTGAACACTTTTTTTGTTACTAATTGATTCCATGTATGTTTTTTAATAGTTTTGATGTCTTCACTATTATTCTACAATGTGGAAAATGGTAAAACTAAAGAAACCCATAAATGAGTAGATTTGTCCAAACCTTTGACTGGGACTGTATATTTAGTAGTAAAAACATTGCCAAAATCAAAAATAACAAAAATACATTTGGCAACATGAGGTTAATGACAGTGTTATCATTAGCAACCTTCTTACACAACAGCTGATAATTCTTGCTAATTTTAGCTAGCCACTGCACTCTATTTGGTCACCAAAAGAGAATATGTGTAAAATCTGGTATGGGAGTGTATATAACTTTTTTACAGACAGTATAATAGCTACGATGCACCCTTGTACTACAATATACTCTTTTTGAGAGGTGGATTGACAAGAAAATCATGAATATAGATTTTGGGGTAAAAATCTAATTTTATTGCAATGTTGAGTGATTCAGAGACAAACGATAGGTTGGTTTTGTTACGCCGGCTGACCGGAAATGCTTTATTCAATGCTACAATCTACAGTATACAGTGCATTTCTGATTGTAATCAATTACTCAATTCATGTTTCATTACTGAGAAACTGAATGACTTTGCACTGTAACACAGTAGTAGACTGTGTTACAGTGCAAAGGCAACCTCTGAGGGATGGGCTGGATCCAAAGTGGCGCTGCCACTAAATTGTATTCACCAGTAACTTACCTCTAGGTATGTGTGTGTTTGTGTGTGTGTACACCCATGGGCAGGTACTCGGCCTGTGGCGGGGAGCCATCTAAAATCCCCCAGCTGAGACAATGGCTGCCAGGCACCTGCCGCTCTGCATGAGTAAATGTTAAGTTCAGACCCCACGTTTGCTGCCTCTCCATTGAACCAGTGTGATGTTAGTCAGTGCGCGTTTTTTGCTCATCCGCTTTCTCACTCTCTCCCACCCTGCAGTCAGTACATGTCCTACATTTATTGCATTTTCTTTCTCAGACTCACTCTGTCACTCTTACTCTTTCGCTGCCTTATTCTCTCCCACACATTCTTGCTCTCACTTCATTCCTAATTTGTCATGGCAATATCTGCCATTAATCCCTGCACAATTAGCAAACAAGGTGCTTTTCAGTGCCAGTGTTGTATAGAGGCACCACTAATATTTCACTGTTTTTGTGTGTCACACAATGTTTCTCTGCATTCACCCTGGAATTTGATTAGAATTGGCATGACTCATTATATTTGATACATTTTGATATACCGCTGATGCAGTATCTGAATAAATAAGCACCTAGCTCTATTTAGACTTAAAATGCATTTAGACAAATTGGTAAACATGAAACAATCCCCTTAGAATGTTATCTACGGTCTTCGTGAGGCAAGAGGCTGCTTCCCAAATTTGAATATTCTCAAATATCCTCTGTTAAACAGTGCTTATGCAGGGATTAGAAAGGAAAACTGACTGCATCGCAGCCACTGACGCCTCACTACCAGCAACCTAAACACATTTCCGCGTTCCAAAGGAAACCCCGCACAGCCTCTGGTGAAACCCCCTGTTGATAGTTTGGACAGTGGGCTCACATTCTCTGTGGACAACGGGAGTAGGACTTTCAAGAATATCAATGCTCCCAAGGCTGGTTACTTTATTCCTCGTTGTGTCCCCAAAGCCGATCAACACTATCAGGAGTGTTTACGGTCATACTCAACGCAGTAGGTTGACCTGCCTTAACATGTCCATCACTGTACCAGTACCTAACCCTGCCAAGGTACCCAAGTGAATGCCATCCATTGCAATTTGGCCAAAATATTTCCTACTTTGACTACCTGGTGGGCTGAACCCACGTGGGGAGTACAGGCAACCTTCACCGCACTGACCTGCGTTATGAAGGCCCCACTAGGTAATACAGCCATCACCTTTACTCCCTGTTCACACATTACAGCAAGGCCACGTACGACTCCAGTATTTCAAGGTGACGACCCGGCAGTGGTTGCTTACTTAAAAAAAAAACCAAAAACTAAAAAGCCATACGCACATCAATGGGGTTGCTGTAGGCAGTGTCAAAAGCTTTTAGATCCTTGGCGTGCGAGTACCTGAAATGGTCCAACCATCCCAACACTACATTTGGATTGTCCCAGAGGACTCTTCTACAGTCGCACCATCATACTGTAGGGCTGCATCACTGCCTGTGATTGTATGTCTTTTGGAGGGTGCTGAAACCACAAACATGACCAGGGACTATCTAGCGCACAGAAATGGTTCAGGAGCATGATAACCGGGATGAAGTGACCAAAGTGAAGCATCTAACCCTTAGCCATCCGACTATTAAACTAACTGCCAGTCTGCCCTGAACTGGGATCGTATTCATCACAGTGAATGCTGTACCATGTGTGTTGTGAACAGTGATCACTTTCCATCTCTGAATACCTATCAGTGTGATTTTTGATTTCTGTTTGAAATTAGTACTTATGTGGACTTTCTCTTGTTTTTTATTTGTTACTTTTAATGATCTACTAAAATCAAAAGCATTGTTTAGGATCAGATACACAAGCATTTTGTTACACCAGCATCCACTATAGTGTGAATGCAACCAGTAAAAATATTGACCTCAAAGAGTCCTATTACAAAAACGCTGGAGGATTGATTGAATAGTAAAGTGCAAATGTCATATGGGTCAAGTGGCCCGGAAGAACACCAGACCTGCCTGCCTAAAAAGGTTGCACTCCTCAGTGACCCGTGTATTAATGCCCGTACCCCTCCCTAACTTGGAATTGAAAAGAGGATTTACAGCAGTTTAAAAACCTGCACAAGAAAGTCCAAACCATAATCTATCGTTTTTCCTTTGACAAACGTGTCACCCACGATGCACTAATGGCTTGCAAATAATTTGAGAACAATAGTTTGGGAACAACTGATTATAATTTCTCAAACCATTGACCTTAATAATGTTAGGCCTATTACCATTGTACATTTGAGGACATTCTCGTTATGCTGACCCAAACAGCTTGACTGACATGTTTTGCTGTATTCTTGATATTAAGTAGCTATAGCACAAAATAAGCAGAAGCTACCTGATAGTAAAATAAAAGTATAGTATTAAACCACATTCTGGGCCCCAGTCAAAACACCCATCTGTCATTATTGGACAACTTCTGCACGCTGGGGAGGCTCGAACCCGTGTTTACAAACTATGCTTGTTAGTTGGCACTGTTATCTGGGACAACCAATTATTAGGTGCCATTTTCCAGATGGCGTAGGGCCACACTATCACTACATATTCTGCCCATGTCAACCATGAACAAACACAAACTCATGTTGCTGCTTTTTCTCCAACAGCATAATTTGCTGAGAGCAGAAATCTTATGACTGTACTATTGCGGCCATGTTGCAGATAGCATACCACCAGATAGATAACTATAAGAAAGACATGAGCGCCTGTGGCAGTGGGAGTGCTACTTATAATGAATATACTGTGTCATTATGCAGGTTTTGCTAGTATCTAATACCCATTATAGCCATCCAGAAGAGTAATCACCATCTTCCTTTGTCCAGAAGAGTCTGGTCAGCATCCGACCTTAAAAAGATGTTTGCTCCTAGTCAGCTGATGACTACACTTACTACCATTTAACAATCAAAATGACCTTCAGCTTATTTAGGCCATATGGGTTGATTGCTTGATGTTTGTGTAGTTGATACATTTTGGGGAGGTGTCAGTATACAATGTAGCTATTTGTGCCAACAATAATTCCATATAGAGATGTCTTAAAGGTGACAAGATACAAATTGATTGTGAAGGGAATTTATTCAGTTCTCACCAAAATGTATATTTATGAAAAGTTCTGTATTTCCAGGGGAAAGGGATAAGCAAAATCACATTCAAATTCTGCCTGGATGGCATCTAGGCTGTGCAGTAGTGATAAGTGATTTTCAAAGACTACTCTAGTAGGGATTTGAGCTATTGTTTTGCCAGTTTGTAACTAAAAGGATTCTGAAGTTATTATCAACACACCATAATTATTAGTTATAATATACTATATTTCAAGAATATTGCAAAGGAACAAAATATACAGTGGCTCTCAAGTATTCTCCCCCTTGGACTTTTGCTCATTTTGTGTTACAGAATATTTTGCCACTGATCAACACAAAAATGTCCATTATATCAAAGTGAAAAAATATCTACAAATTGTCCTAAATTAATTACAAATCTAAAGCAGAAAATAATTGATTGTGTAAGTATACACCCTCCTATAGCCAATATTTCGTAGAGGCACTTTAGACTGCAATTACAGCCATGGGTCTGTATGGATAAATCTCTACCAACGTTGCACATATGGACACATGAATTTTAGCCCATTCTCATTTGCAAATTGGTGAAGCTCTGTCAAGTTTGATAGGGACCTTTGGACGGGGACCAATGAACAGCAATTTTCAACTCTTTCCAATTCGTTCTCAATTGGACTGAGGTCCAAGCATTGAGCATTTTGTTTATAAAGCCACTCCTGTATGGCTTTGACGTTTTCACACTAGCAGCACACACACTAGCAGCAGCAGATATAGGAATTCTATGTTTGTAGTAATTGTCCTGCTGGAAGATGGAACGTCTATGTCTCATGCAGACTTCAACAGGTTTTCTTCCAAGATTTCCCTGTACTTTTATACATCCATTTTACCCTCTATCTTCACAAGATGTCCACATCCTGACACAGAGAAGCATTCCCATTGCATGATGCTACTGCCACCACCATGCTTCATGGTAGGGATGGTTTTCTCAGGATCCTTTCTTACACTGCACAGTTCATGTTCCGTAAATTATCTGACACAGTGCTATCAAATAGTTATAGATTTATACAGTGTTACTCAAAGTTGGGGGACATTATCACTGGTGGACTTGCAGGAGAACTGTATACTGGGGTCACCAAAAATAAAACATTTTTGAGAATATTTATTGACTGATTAGTTTCTTTTCCAGAGGCATGTATACATCAAAAAGTGTATAGATTTTAGGGTTATGTTATTAGATTTGGGGACATTCTGATATTGGATACCCAGGAATTCTGGCAGAATAAATAGGTTCCCTGCTGAAAAGGTTTTGCTCATGCATCATCCTCAAGTTAATCTCAACAAACCAAGTGATATTTGCTTTCAGAAATTGAATATCATCATGGGTCCCTGATTTGTAGTACATAAATATGCGTAGTTATTGATATAAATTCCCTCTGGTTTCATATTCTAGCTAATAGTTGGCAGGCATTAGGCATGATTTCAATTTTTGTGTTTTGATGTATTTCTAATACATTTGGTAGATGTTATCTAAGCCATCTTCTCCATCTGTTTGAACAGAAATCAAAGCATTTGCTTAATTTGTAAGATGAAAGTGAAGTAAAACATTTTCTATTCCTTCACTTACCCAAAATGGACTTATCATTCATTTTACAGGTGGTCCTTTGAACTTTAATATTTGGTGCTCATGAATACCTGGAAAAGGTCCAAATCATAACTGTCAGCTTGAATAAAAGTGGTCATTTTAACTCAAGCACAATGGATGTCATCTTATTTTCCTACAACTTACTTTTTAAATAGTTAATTAACTCTACATATTTCAGGAAGTTATTATTGTTCTGGAAACCAGTACAGGTCTGGTCATCGTTTGCTAAAAAATTATGTCAAGGAATAAACGAGACATGGAGGATGAGAAAGGAAAAGAAAAGGCAGAGAGTAATTTGCTACTGTTCAAATTTTAATTTTCCACCTCAGAGGAGGTTAGTTCCACATGAAAGAGAACAAAGATGCTGTGCATACAGAAAAATGCCATGAGCCTTTGACAGTTCCAGAATGTCATTGTTTGTTTGTTTGTATTTTCGGTTTCGTCACACAAACTCACCTCTATTAATTTTTTTGTTTAGTTGGATGAGATAATAAGCTAAATTGCTCCATTGCACTGCAGGTTCTTTTCTACATGTTGTTTTTTCTATTTATTTCAAAGCTGTCATTAGTGTCACACTAAATGCAGCTATCCCTTATGGTAACTTGGATGTACTGTATATCGGAATACTCAGGCAATGCTGAGAAATGCCTTTGCATATTTATGGATGTAATCTGTTTCATATTCCCATTTCCCATGTTAGTCCAAAGTTTTACAAGCATGAACAGTGCCTCAACAAATTAGAGCATCTGCATACTTTGGGGTATTAGGCAGTGAAACAGTTACGTTATGGGAGAACTTGAGATCTCTGTAATATCCTACAGTTTGACACCTAACTGTCATTGCTCCAAATTCAAAAAGAGGTGGAACCGCTGAAGGAATCGGAAATTGTGTTAGTATCTCACTAAAATAGATGTCGTCAAACCCTCAGCAACCGATCGAAATATGTTAGGCCTAGAGCATTTCTGGGCATTTGTCATTAGAAATATTGACATTCAAAACTGTTTGTCAATAGTGAGCTTTGTAAAGTGCCTGTGTTTCTAATCAAGTTCTGGAACACTGGTACACAGGCTTTTAGAGTAAACGCGTCTAACAGCAGCAGTCCAGTGCTGAATGATTTGCATTGAAACTGTGTACCTGAGTTGAAAAGGATAAGTTGTTGCATGTGCCAGACATTGTCACTAGCACCAGGAATTATGAAAACAGTATGGCGGCTGCTACATTTGTTATTGTAAAAACAGACACTATATATGACTCATGAAATGTCTGCTTTCTTGGAAAGATGTTAGTTTGAGCCCACTGAAATCCTGGGTTTTCATGCGAGCTCCACTCGGACAAAAAGCCTGAGATTGTTTTTGTTCTTCCGCAAATCCACTGCACACACACTAGCAGCAGCAGATATAGAACCACCCAGGATAAACTAGGGGCAACTGACATCAACCAGTCTACAACACTAGGACCAAGTATAAAACTTTGTCTGTCAAGGATCTGTGTCATGATCGGATATGACATTGACACACAAGGCAGCGATATGAAAAGTAGGCCATGCCTCTGCAGTGTTGCATGGTCTATGACTTACCACCAGTACTGAGCTTGTCACTGTCATGCCTTTCTTTGATTATTATTATTAGCCAGCAGCTTTCCAAGAGCAGCTGTTTCAGGTCAACCCAGTGGGACTCTGGAAGAACTATGCCCCCAAGACACAAGGAATTAATTTTCTTTTATCTCTGGCTTGCAGCCTTATTTACAGCTAATCTTATCTCTGCATCTGTGTGTTTAAGGACAGGCTTGTGAATTAATCGCTCTCCTTTAGTGGAGGCCCGTGCCACATGTGCCATTTAGTATTCTGAGGTTGGCCACATATGGATGGAAGAGGACCGGGACACTGCATAAGTAGTTATTCTATTTTCTTGCAGATGCTTCTCCAAAAAAAAATGCTTCTCCAAGTGGTTTTCTAAGCTTTAGTTCATCCGTCACCATATGAGTACAATTGCTCATTTCCCAAGATGTGTTGGATAAAGTGTAGGCTACTGCTTATCAATTCTACATCAGTGTCAGACTTGTGACCTTTTTTCAAGGACGATTAATTGAATCATCTAAGATCAAAATGCCACATTGTGACTCACCTCAAAAAATGCCAGCTTTCAATCTGGAATATTTTGTGTCTAATTCCAAAAATGTTGATACATTTAGCAGACACTCTTACCAGAGCGATTTACAATAGGAGTGCATACATTTTCATACTGCCACCTTGTAGGAATAGAACCTATAACCCTGCTGTTGCAAGTACTGCGCTCTACCAACGGAGGTACACAGTTGTTCTTTCCGTAAGCCCTCTGTTCTGCTTTTCTACATGAATAAAGGGATTGCATGGGAGCTGACATCTGTCTCGTATGATAGCACATCTCTTCTCCCCTTCTTCATTTAATAGGAAGAACAAAACCATTATCCTTCACGAGGTTGTCCATCTAGCTTAGTAGGAACATCTAATCTACTTTGTTATATTTACTTTGTCTTCTTACGCCCTTGCATGTCTTATTGAAAAAATATATATCCCCGTCTTTGGATTGTCATGTTGTTGCCACCAAATCCTTATTTAAGCTGATAAGTCTTTATGAAAGAAATTGTTTTTTGTTTCCTTTTTAACTGAAATAACTCAGAGTATGTGGCATTTCACACTGACATGCATTCTGTAAACAGTCACTTTGTGAACAGAACACTGGCACTTAGCAATAACCTCTTGGCAATTATGAATTGACTAATTAGTCATTATTGTGAGGTGATTGCCTCGGAAATATAATTAGCAGCCCCCCATTACCCTTGTACCGTTTCAATGTTCTCTGCAGGATTTCTCGGATGAGACTGTTGTCTCCGACTAGTCTTTTGTTGGTAGCCAGCTCCTTCCTCCTTTTTTGTACCACATCAGAGGTCTGTGTTGCAAATCACACCCTATTCCCCATGTTGTACACTTCTCTAGACTGTTGGTCAAAGCTAGTGCATAATACAGGAAATAAGGTGTTATTTGTGTGCAGATGAGATGAAGGGAATGCCAGCCCTTCGTGCTCCAGGCCAGAGTTGCTGATGCTGGGCTTAAGATGAAGAGCTAGCTCAGCAGCCCTGGTCCCCTCTTTCAACGACACATCCTTTTGTGCCCCCCTGGGCTGTGTGCGTGTGTGTTTTTCGGCTCTGTAGCCAACGACTGTCGTGCGGTCCCTGTTAACTGGCTTTGGTAAAGTGACTCCTCAGTGAGGAGCCTGGGGTTGGTTGTTGTTTGGCATGCCAAAGGGCTGTACGGTAAAGACTGTATACCCCTTTAATCATGTACAGTAGATGCTGCCTCTACTTTAGGTAGATTGGATAAATGGGTTCTGCCAGAGAACTGGATATTATGTTATATTGAGCACAACCTTTGTAAGTACTATTAAACCAATAGTGCAAACATGCTTCATGTCAGTTGAATGAGACTGCTCTTTTTAGAGTATAGGTAATTTCACACTGCAAACTGGGGCACGGGCTGACTCAGTGGGTTGATGGAGAAAAACCCCTGTGGGTATGTGATGGAAGTGGTGTTTCATCCGCCAGTTCTGCACTGGAACACTCTTTGATTTCAGCCAATCCCATCGGCAACAATGCCTACCATAAGGCCCTTTATACAGGCCACTACCTTTGATGCCAAAGAGATACAACCGTTCTATCGAACACAAGCAAATCTACACATTATGATTGCATTACAGAAGTAGGCGGGCGGTGTAAGCATACAGGGTTGACATGAAAAACATGATGGCGGCATTTCTTTTACTAGCAGCTGGTTCAGAATCTCCCTCCCACTTGATGGCTATAATGACTTTCAAGGACAGTTTTTGTCTCTTAATTAAGGGCAATATGTTAATTTCTACTCCACACTCAAAGTGCTATTGTTGGTAAATAGTGGTTAGCTGGTGATAAGCTCAGTGATTCTTTAAGGCTTTAGCTCCTCATGCCCTAATTCGTAGGCTAGGTGATCTTTGTTTGTTTTTCATCCAGAGTATCAAGGCCACTGAATTAGACTTTACATACTATATGACAGTTATAAAGCATCAGGGGATCTGGTATGTGGCCAATATACCACAGCTAAGAACTATTCTTAGGCAAAATGTGGGGTTTTTGTGGGGATTGAGCTGGCTCAGCTCAATCTTTGAGCTGAGCCAGCTCAAAGATTGAGCTGGCTCAGACAGTTGTGCTCAAAAGTTTGCATACCCTTGGAGCAGGCATGCCCTCGAGCAGGCAAAACACATGTCTTTTATTTCTTATGGGATTCACATTCAACTGTAGGTCATAACAGAATGGCAGAATCATAAAACAAAACATGGAAACAAAGAAAAAAATGAACTGACCCCTGTTCAAAGGTCTGCATACCCTTAGTTCTTAATACTGTGTGTTGCCCCCTTTAGCATCAATGACAGCGTGCAGTCTTTTGTAATAGTTTCTGTAAGGCCCCGAATTCTTGCAGGTGGTATAGCTGCCCATTCGTCTTGGCAAAATGCCTCCAGGTCATGCAAGTTTTTGGTTGTCTTGCATGAACCGCACATTTGAGATCTCCCCAGAGTGGCTCAATGATATTAAGGTCAGGAGAATGTGATGGCCACTCCAGAACCTTCACCTTTTTCTGCTGTAACCACTTGCGGGTCAACTGGGCCTTGTGCTTAGGGTCATTGTCATGCTGGAAAGTCCAAGAGTGTCCCATGCGCAGCTTTCATGCAGAAGAATGCAAATTGTCTGCCAGTATTTTCTGATAACATGCTGCATTCATCTTGCCATCAATTATCACAAGATTCCCCAGGCCTTTAGAGCTCACACACCCCCAAAACATCAGTGAGCCACCACCATGCTTCACAGTGGGGATGGTATTCTGTTCACTATAGGCCTTGTTGACCCCTCTCCAAACATAGCGCTTATGGTTGTGACCATAAAGCTCTATTTTGGTCTCGTCACTCCAAATTACAGTGTGCCAGAAGCTGTGAGGCATGTCAAGGTGTTGTTGGGCATATTGTAACCAGACTTTTTTGTGGCATTGGCGCAGTAAAGGCTTCTTTCTGGCAACTCAACCATGCAGCTCATTTTTGTTCAAGTATCATCGTGTTGTGCTCCTTGAAGCAACCACACCGTCTTTTTCCAGAGCAGCCTGTATTTCTACTGAGGTTACCTGTGGGTTTTTCTTTGTATCCCGAACAATTCTTCTGGCAGTTTTGGCTGAAATCTTTCTTGGTTTACCTGACCTTGGCTTGGTATCAAGAGATCCCCAAATGTTCCACTTCTTAATAAGTGATTGAACAGTACTGACTGGCATTTGCAAGGCTTTGGATATCTTTTTATATCCCTTTCCATCTTTATAAAGTTCCATTTCCTTGTTACGCAGGTCTTTTGACAGTTCTTTTCTGCTCCCCATGGCTCAGTATCTAGCCTGCTCAGTGCATCCACGTGAGAGCTAACACATTCATTGACTATTTATACAGAGACACTAATTGCAATTTAAAAAGCCACAGGTGTGGGAAATTCACCTTTTATTGCCATTTTCACCTGTGTGTGTCAACTTGTGTGTCTGTAACAAGGCCAAACATTCAAGGGTATGTAAACTTTTGATCAGGGCCATTTGGGTGATTTCTGTTATCATTATGATTTAAAAAGTAGCTAAACAATTATGTGATAATAAATGGCTTCATATGATCCCTATCCTTAAATAATAGACCGTTTTTTTGCATGATCAGTCATATTTTCAAAATCAATGCCAAAATTTCACAATTTCTTTCAGGGTATGCAAACTTATGAGCACAAATATGTTTACGTTAGCATTTCCTCTGACACTAGCAGTGCGTACTAACTGGCTATCATCATTCTAATGAAAAAGCACATTATTACAAAACAGATGAGATTACTGAAATCCTGTAGCTAGTTAGCAAGTCCACATTGGCGGTGAAGGAACCGAAAATTGTATATATACAATATATTTATTTACATATTCAATGATTCTTCTTTATTTATTATAGATATGTATACCTATGTACTTAATTTCTATCCTAACATTTTCCAGTTTCTTCAGCGGAAGTGTTATTGGCGTAAGGGAATACATTTGTTTTCTTTTTTAGATAAACTTAATTGAAGATTGGTGTTATGGACTAGAGGCGAAATAATTTTCTGCCATGTTTTTGGTAAGGCTGCTTGAAGTTTGTGTATAATCCTACTTCTGATAGTGCAGGTTACAGAAAATTGGAACCTGAACTATAGCTTTCAGACCCCACTTAAGCAAATCAGATTGCAGATATCTCAGAACCTGTGATTTTTATAACAATTATTAACAGGGTGCATTGAATACTGGCTTATTGCATAATTGAGCACCAGGAAGAAATACCATGTTTACATTTTATGTATGGGTGGTCCTGGTAATCGAACCTACAATCTTCAGCCACAAAGGACTGCAAGAAAATATGACTCAATAACGTTTATCTTCTTTTCAGCTAATATGTCCATAAATACAATAAATATCTCCATATAAAAATAATTTTTCCCCAATGTTGTTCTTCGGACTGATAATTCACTGAACACCTTTTTTTAAAAATGTTTACTTGATAGTCTCTGTCCAATAAGAGGAAATGGTTAAGTGCGGTTAAAAGGTTCAGTGATGACTGCGAAAGTGGCAAACGGCCAGACAATGAACATTTTCATTTTTATAATCATAATTTTTTTTAAATATTGAAAGTGCAGGTCTCTGTTAATGACATGTTAGTTCTTTAACTGTTTCCAATCATTTCTGTTCTGTAGGTAAGTATAAGGTTACTCTTTTTATTTTGAACACAATATATGAAAACATCTACAGATTTTCTTCTCTGACTAAACTTTTTGAATTGAAACTGTAGCAGTCCCCACCATGACAAAATATATCTTCCTTCTCAAATACTGTCTCTCAGTTGGCCGTTGCATACTGTCCACTCATATATTTGGTTTGGTGCCATCCTCCTCTGACAGAAAACTTGGCATGTAACATGATATATTGGCATGCATTACGCATTCATTACACCCGACTAGGATTTACAGTTCCTTCTCGTAGTTCATCTTCCTTTTGAGTAGTATATTTTGACATGGTATATCTAGCAAAAAAAAACAACCACACAAACCATCCAAAGATCACACAACGCATCCCCTCTTCTACCTGAGGGCTTGGGAACCTCTTGATTTGACCACCTCCAAAAGCTCTGAAATCAGAGATGCTCAGCCACACTGCAGTGAAGATATGGACTAACAGTGTGTCTCGTAAGTGCACTAGAAGAAAACAAATCTGATGTCAATAGCGTTTTGGCATCACTCATCATAAAACCTTTTACGCCAAGGCTCTCCGGGCTGCAGTAAAAGCTTTTTCATTCAATGCTTTTTTCATTCAGTGTATCCAAGATTAGAGAGAACTACCCTGCCTTATTGTGGGAGGAGAAAGGAGGACATTGTTGGTTGTTTGTGTGTGCAGTTGGTATACAGCTCTTGAGTTTGATTTCTGTTTTTTTTACATTGTATTTTCTCTTATCTTGTCTGTAGAGAGCAAGTGGAGCGAGCAGTGAATCCAGATGGCTCGCTATTGCCGTAGCCTTTAAATGGGCTAGCTGGTGTCCCAAATGGCAACTTGTTCCCTACATAACTAACCATGTTTGATCTGGGCTGGCCCAGAGGGTTCTGTTCGAAAGAAGTGTACTATGTTGGGAATTTGATGACATTTGGGATGCAGACTTAGTCCACTAGAAAAAAAGCGTGAGCATTGGAGTGCAGCGAATGGCTCCTGTACCGAAGCTTGTGGCATGTAACAAAGCCCTCTGGGTTTTCTTAGTTGACAACGCTTGCATTCTAAATGGCATGCTTTACCTACATTGTGCACTACTTTCAATGCGAGCCTGCATCCTCGCTACCCGACCCAAGCCCAAAAGGTTCCGACGCTGTATGCTGGTTAACTTGGGCGTATGCTGGCCATGGGTATTATTTTTAGGAATGACAAAATGTTAAAACAAATGTGCATATAAAAGGCTTTTGATCCTGCTCTACTACTTAGTGTCTGTGTATAGACAAAATCGTAACATGTTGTTAGGATTGCTTTAACCTAGATAAATATAAGATCAGATCATTGTCCATTGTCCATAGAAGAGAAAAAGTACCAGCTAACAACTCTGTCACGGCTTGTCATTGAGCAGCCAAAAGCGGAGCCGTTGCTATGGATACACACAGCACAGAGTCGGGGTAGCACAGGGAGTAGGGTACAGACGAGATGAGCTGCTATCAGTTACTTCTGGTTTGGGCATGGGCGTAATTTCAGTGTTTGTAATGCCGGGTGGGCAATGGTATAATGTTTGAGGTTACATTTTTGCTTGCGTAGGGTTGTGTCAAAAGTAGTCTACGATATAGGGAATAGGGTGCCATTTAGAACATGGTCTGGAGTAAAGACAACCGATGTGGATTTTTTAAGGCCGGTATATTTTATTCAGTGAAATTTTATTAGGAAATGCTGATTGCAAAGAATGAGAAAATGATAAGGAAACTCTTTAAATGAAGTAGTATTTTACTTATTTTGGCAATTTTGTGCCAGTCAACAATAATAGATTATTCCTTTATGTCATGCCTAAATGGGCATGACTACTACAGTATAATATCCAATGCAAATTGAAATCTTATTTAAAATATTTTTCTATGATCAGGAAAATATTTAGTTTCTCAGCTGACACTATGCTGCTCCAACAAATAAAAAAATCTGAACGTGTAACCTTGTGGGCAATGTCCAAAACTAAGTTCTAATCCAGCCAATTTGCTATTTTAACCATCTATTGAGAAATACATGTTGCCTGCTCCTGTCATCTCTACAGTTCATACATTTTATGCTAACTTCACTCCTGTGAAGAAGCAGCCCTGTGAGAACAAAGAGACAACATATGATGCATTTTACAACACTTTCTTCTTTCAATATTACAACAATCATCTTATCCGACCATCAACTGAAAATGTACATATACCACTGCGTCTTGTCAGATCAGCAGAAGCGAGTGAATAAGTAGGCCTAATACCTCAAATCCAATGATATCTAATATCCTAGTACCACCTTCATCTAGCTAAAAAATAAAGACTATGCCCGTTCTGTGCGGGTGGTTGAATCTGCCTACAGTGAGAATTAGAACACATTCACCGCTTTCTTATTCTATACAACCAGTGTTGGAGGTAACAGTAGTCGCAGTGACATAAGTAGTCTTACAGTAGTGAGACTACTTTTTAACAGTAACGAGTAACGTAACACATTAGTTATGTAATTTAAGTAGTCCCTTACGAGTTAATTTTTCAAATAAATAACGTGCTACTCAATTTCCCTCAGTGCAACCAACATATCTTTACATAGCGTTTATTTTCTCCAGTAGCAACTGGCAACAAAAGAATGCAAAGATGGCAGCACCAGCACTTCCTGCTAAAGTTCATGATACACCTACCAGCAAGCGCACCGCGTTGACAAGCGATTTATGCTGCTGAAGGCTGAGCTTTGCGACTCAAGCTTGGGAAGCAGTTTAGTATTTTGACTACGTGATTATTACTCTCGCATATTACCAATCATCGAGCTTACTCTTATGTTTGGCTGGAAGCTTTTTCCTGTTGGACAAAGTTCGATCCCAATTCATCCTCTGTTGGACAATCAAAGTTAATCGCAAATGAACATCTAAAAGTATGTTCTGTTTCTAAACGTGATCATTCTGAATTAATTCAAAACAGATTTAGTAATTAATCACCTCTGAATAAAGTCGTGAAACATTGGATTATGCACATTATTGCAAAGAGATTTGAAATTGCAATGTGCCTAATGTTTCCTTTTTTGCTGGAGCGTGTAAGCGGAGCTGGCCAAGATGAGCGAATGTCTATTACTGAGTGAGGGAGTGAGTGACTGACTGATTGACCACCCCTTGTTAAATAGCCTAGTGGTTAGAGACGCGGACTGCCATGCAGGCGACCGACATTTGAGCCTGGCCGCAGTCAATTCTTATGACTATTCCAAGTAGTAATTTAGTAGATACTAGTAAGCCTATTGCTGGCTAATAAGATGTTAAAACGGCCAGTCATAAAAGCCATACAGTTCACAGATACTATTCGTTGTGTAAGTAAACTTAATAAAAAACGTTAATCAGTTTAACACAATGCTTAATGGTGTCTAGCTAAATATTCAAACTTGGCGTGACATAATGATCTTATGTTGAGATGCTATACCAACACTCAGCACATGTATAGTTTAGTGGTGCAGTGGTTAAAGACCCAGCCTGTCACATAGGAGACCCCGGTTTGAATGCAGCAAGGGCAACAACATTCATCCCTTCTAATTGCAGGCCTTGCCTGGTTCCTGTTCTTGTTGAGAAGGTATGTTTGTCAGTGTACAAGACCACAGCTGTTTTTGTTTTGTTTTTCATTGTTCACTGCAATTGATCTATCTAGTATTGAAGTCTGTACATATAGGCTGTTGAATAAACCTGGCCTGAAAATGTGGAGGCACTTGCAATGCAAAATAATTTATTGATTTAAGAGATTCTCGATAAAAGAACTAAATGCAAATATTGTTTCTCGTTATAGGATATGATTACTTATGATAACAGGTCACTCTTGCTGTATAATGATTAATGATTGATAATGTTATATGCTGGAAAGTGACAATGCAGTGCGATGCAATACCTGACTATGTAATTATACCATATCCCATTAAATATGTGCCTTCTGGGCATAAGTGACCAACACGTGAATATAGAATCAAAGGACGTATCTTAAAGTAAGTAGCTTAGCACCTTACTTTCTACTGCAAGTAACTAAGTTACTTTATAGGAACTGTAACTACTAACTGTAAGTTACTTTTAAAAGTAATGTTCACCAACACTGTATGCAACTACAGTATCATCAAACTTTGAGGCATTTTAAAAAAGTCATTTTCACACTACATCAATAACCTTTTCCGACTTCTACAGTATATATATTATAAAACTGAGGCTGGTAAGATTAGCAAACACAAAGTGCACCACAGCTAATCTGTTATCAAGTCACATAGCTAGCTACCAATCCGGGGCATGGCACCAGTGAAACTGACGTCAACATGATCCAATATATCAGTCATTCTCTAATTTGAAGACCTGGTTTATTATTTGGCTCCGAGCGTGTATGCAAAATTGTGTTGTGATTTACAATAGCCACATGCCTTAGCCTAGTTATCACAATAAAATGACTAGATCAGTTGACATATGGGCTGCTACTACATATTCAAGCAGGTATACATGTATAAATACTGACAATAGTATAAGAAGATGAGGCCTGTATGACATAAGCTGTATTACAGTAGTTGGAAATAACGGGTAAAATAAAATCCCTTGGAAGCCTAAGCTGTAGCATGCAGTCTGTATTCAAGTGCAGTTGAAACCTTCCTTCTATGATCGCCCTTGTCAGTATATCACCATGTATCAAGTCTCTTGTTTTATATGAGGTATATACAGTGGCCTTCCTCATCTCCCACAGCAATTATAGATGTGTCAGTCACTCCATAATCTTGGAGCAATTTGGTGAAAACAAAACCCGTGTAAATAAAACATCTCCCTTTCCTTGAGGAGGTCATGTTGTGTTCCCTTGTTACCATGTGGGTGCCTTGTTCTTTCATTGTGTGTGCATTTTGGATCTCAAATGTTGGTCATTCAACTCCTGTACAGTTTTCTCTTCTGTGCATTTATAGTATATTTTTTGGCTACAGGTGTGTACATTTCTGTAAACCTTTTTCCTTATCATATGTGTGTGCCTGTGTGTCTGTGTGCACCTTACATACATCCTTTGTCAAGTCTCTCACCTCATCCCAAGACTTGAGTTACTGTCCATTCCCTGCACTGTGCATTGGTATCCCGGCATCCCTGAGATTGAAACCTGCTTTTTTTGCATCTGCTTCTTCCCTTGGAGACCTGCAAAGAGACCCAGCTAAATTACATCCTGCCCACAGATTTATTTATGCAATGTTTGCGTTTATAGCCCAGTGTTGCTCTCCCTTTCCGAACCGATGTTCTGGTGGACTTTGCTAGGCTATCACTTCTGGGATCCTTTGTGTACATTTTTATCTAGATTCTATATTGTAAGGATATGAGATTGTATATGTGTAAAACTAGCATGCAATGTCTCTTTCGCACATGCACACACACAAACGCATATGCGCAGACAATGGAAATTTTCGGAGAGATGTTGCAATCTCAGTTTTTCACGTGCTACAGTAGTACAGGTTATACTCACCAACAGTATTTACAGTGTCGTAAAAAGAAGAGAGTAACTTTGGAACTGTACCTTTTGGGGATCTCAAGCATTAAAAAGCTTCTGCTTGGATCACTCAAGCACACGCAACTAGACAACATGTTCACCATTGGCATTTGGTCTGTTAAAAAATCTTTCAAAATAACACTGTAGGCTTCTTTAAAATAACACTGTGTAACACAAAGGACTATCCACATGAAACTGATTGAGTTTAATGGTTACTGTGCAGAATGATGCAGCTTGAATGCTGAGTGAATGCAACAGTGTTTACTTTCCCTACAGTAACATCATTCTATTTGGTTCTGTTAATAGTGTGACACTGCACACACTGATTTATCATTAATGTAACTTCATTAAACTACCTAATTCCAGCCTCTTCTCTATGTATAGAGCAAAACGTGTTAAGTTGGGCTGGGCATTCTCCAGGTTGGCCGAAACATTTATTTGTTTTGTACCTGGTAGTTAGTTGCACTCTCCCGGTGTCTTATGATTGAATCATACCTGATTAACAACAGATTACGAAAACCAGAAGGGTTTTGAGCCTCCAGGACTGCAGTTGAATGGGCCAACAAAGACATGCACTGAACGTAATCTGTACAAGATGTGAAACATTGCTATAATATGTAGTCAAAGGTATGTTTCCTTTAAATTCAGTTAATTGGCGTGGTTTGAGTTATTAGAAAACACATTTATGATGAGGGTCACTGTTTTTACTTAAGACCTGGATGGGGAGAAAGAAGAACTCTGCCCTAGTTTAATATAGACTACTGTAGTTTTAGCCAAACCAGAAAAGGAACCAGGCAAGCCTAGTTCAGGCGGCCTGCAATTAAAAGTGATAAATGTTGATTGTTGGCCTGACTGGATATGAACACAGGTCTTTCACTTGAGCGGCTGTGTCTTTAACCACTACACCACAGTGTTATATGTTTGCCAAGTGTCGGTATAGCATCTTGATATTAGATCATTCTGTCACACATTAACATCATGCCATGTTTGAATATTTCGCTAGACACCATTAAGCATTGTGTTAAGACTGATTAACCTTTTTTATTGAGTTTACCTCCACCACAAATAGCATCTATGAAATGTATGGCTTTTGCCACTGGTTGTTTTAACAGCTTATTAGCCAGTAATAGGCTTACTAGTATCTAACTTATTACTACTTGGAATAGTCATAAGAACTGAGCAATTACTTGCAAGACTGAATATGAACTTTACACAGCCATGGCTATTTCATGACACAAAAACGTTTGTTTTTCTTTTATTCGTGAATGACATTGATACAACAACTATCAATATAGGTGACGTTAACTGACTTTTTCGTCAAGTGAAAAGAAGAGAGAATCGTGGAAACCCCTGTTCTTTTACTGCCCAAGGGGTTTTGATCTAGCCTATATTACCCCAAAAATCAAGCACGGATGTGTACTTCGAAAATCCACCAGAAATAGTCGCAATATAGACTAAACAGTATTATTTTAGGCTTACTATAACATAGCTACTGAAGGTTGTAGCCAGCAAAGTTTTTGTCTATCCTGACCCAAAAAGCACGCATGGATGCGTACTTCGAAAATCCACCAGAAATAGTTGCAATATAACCGTGAACAGTTTTATTTTAGGCTTTCTATAACTCCTCTACTGAAGGTTGTAGCCAGCGAAGTTTTTGTCTATCTGGAACAAATCCTAATGCATTATTTGCTTTGACTGTGATGAGATTCAAACGTGGGACCTATTAGTTGCATGTCCGTGTCTCTAACCACTACGCCATTTAACAAGGGGTAGTCAGTCAGTCACTCACTCAGTCAGTAAGAGACATTCGCTCTTCATGGTCAGCTCCGCATACTCGGTCCGACAAAAAGGCAGACATTTCTTTTGGACTTTTTTTGTTACCTTTTCACCTTTTTTAAACAATAAATTGACTTTGAGAATCTACTATCTACTACTCTAATAAAAAAATGCTATAAAATACATGTATTATTAAGACAGTATAATTGTATTATTTTTATGACAGACCATAACGTTTACTCTGTTTATTATATAATTCTTACTGTTCGCTCAAAATCTTGGGTATTGACTGGGCTTAGGATACGGGAATGTAAGGGTGTCTCTTGTCTGTTTAATGAACAAAGTTAGAACTGTAATGTAATTTGCATGGTGCAGGGGCTGAACAGACCACAAACATAGTTAAACAAAAAATGTGCTGTTCTATTCTTTTGAAATTAATAATGAATTTCTTTATCTAGCCAGAACATAGTTTGACAACGTTTCGAGTAGCTAAACTTTTTACTCCGTATTACAGGAAAATGAACATATTACAATGTAATTATTTCCATGCGATTTAAAAGTATAGCACGCTGATAACTTCCTCTTATTAATGTGAAGAAATTAAAGCAGTGAAGGTCTAAATTGAACAGAGGAATTTATAATGCAACAGCTGGCAGGATACCATGACAACGTTCTCAACAAGCTTGTTGTTACTTCCAAGCAAGCAAAAGCAATGGTGATATATGGACGGCATTCACCTTTTATAGGTAAAGAAATTGTCAGATTGAAATTGGATAATATTACCATTAGCCAATTGTATTTACTGGAGACATACTGCTTATCTTATGTGAAATCAATAATGAAAGACAATAAAATAATGGCCTCAACATAGAGCGAAACCAACCATAATCCAGTGTAGTGAGCAGGATCTGATGTATAAGGATTTCAGATGTGCTATCTATGTTAGTCTACTTCTTGGGATGGTGATCTGGAGCGTGTGTTCTTGAATGGGGTTCTCTCTAATCATTCCCTTCAAGCTTTCACATAGTTGGTGAAGTGGGCATCAGCTATTGATATCAAGGGCTTTGTGCTTCCCTCACCATCAGGTTAAGCACCATGAGCAGATGCTCTGTTGATTAGTCAGTTTGTTTTCTAATAGGAGACTACTGATATCCGCATTCCAAATTGCAGTGCCTGTAAGGAGTAGAGGCCCTTAGGCCTCTGGTCAAGGGAATTACCATTTTGGGAAGCAGACAGTGTTTAATGACCCTATCGTAAGTTATTGTATGTTTATCCCCACAAGTCAGTAAAGCCTGATGATCTGACACGGCTAGAAGCATGATGCTATTGTTGTTTTTTAAACAATAGAGCCTGTTGTCTTTTCTAGTTGTTTGTGCTGCACTTGTTTTTCGTTGAGAGAGAAACAGTGAGCAAGAGGCGTTGTGCATTTTCATTATTCATTTGCTTGGATGCATGTATAACGTATGTATTTCTTCATAAATGGGTCTGGATCTCACCCACTCTTTGGATGACAATAGGCAAATTATTTTCCATAGCTGATTTTTACACCCTGCAAAATGACTATATCCCCCTGAGGGTGCTACTTTAATATCCCCCTGAGGGTGCCAGTTTAGTCTTCTTTCATTTAATTTCACCTTTCCCTTTTCCAATTTAATCTGAAGCCAAACATTGATCAAAGTGGGTGGCTTTGCACCAAAGAATCCTTACTTTTTAGTGATGACCAGTAGGGTGAGAAAATGTGTAGATTGTTGATTAAGATTGACAAAAAAGACTAGCAAATGAATATTTTAAATGCTGAGCTATATTGTATGCAAACAAAATACCTCAACTTGTGATCACTGAACCTTTTTCTTAAATGTTTTATGAATTTGAGACCGCAATGAGAGTGATTTTAGTTCATTCCTTCATACAGAATACTTCTAGATGCTTGATATCCTTTATCTGCACTTATGCACTGCCCTCTTATTTTAAACCACAGGCTTTAAATGGGTTACTGATATAATCATAAAGTTGATTTTGTTGCTGATTTACCATGTCAAGTTACATTTTATATTATGTTATATTATGTTGCCCAGATATAACTAACATACTGATTACTGTAGGTTTTACTATTGTATGTAACTATGGTGTTGTGGATGTTGCATAATCAGTTATTGTACAATTGAAACAAGTATTTTGTTATTACAAATTCACTTGCTCAATAGCAGGGTTTTTTGCCAAAGAAACACTTAGACAGGCTGCTTAAGTGTTTTTTAGGTCTGTCTGATGAGGAAAGTGACAAATTACATTTAAGCCCGGCTTCACAAATAATAACATTTCTCCCGCTGAAATGCAAACAGTTTTGATAGAATGCGAGATAAGCGGAGCATTTCTTTAGCTATGGATTTATTGAAACGACCTTAGCATTTCTGTTTTCAATATTGAAACCAGTTGCCCTGTACGCTAAAATATAGTTACTGGCTAGCCCTAGCTACATTAGTTACCTCATCACAGCCTGATTGTTGTGCTGTTCCTCCAATAATGGCTTGAATATTTGTTAATAATTATTGCTTGTCGATGTAGTCTTCTAGACTGAAACTATAGCATATTTATTTAAAGATGAGACATGATGGCAGGCGAGCAAGTGCTTTTAACTATTAGCCTATGTTTCTTGTTAAAATGTGCACAAATATAACAGAATACTAGCCAGGTGCCAAATGATCACATCCTATGCTGCCAATCTAGCTCAGTGTCAACAGCAATCGCTTGATTTGTAGTCCGAAAAGTTTTCCAGACAGTGAACATTCCCGGTTAAACGTGGCAGCTAGCATTCAGACCTGGTTATTTTCTCTCAATGCATAGCCTTTTGAACTTACTGTATGGGTAGATTAGTCTGGATAAGCATTGCCAGCTAAATAGGTAGTTTTGTAATTAATATCACCTGATCAATACATTCTATTGTTTTATATTTTACACTTTAGAATGACTTATGACAGCAGCTGTTTTGATCAGCATATTTCAATGATGAATTAGCCTATACTTGTAATCAGATCTGGATAAGCGACTGCTAAATTAATTACATGTAATTATATTATTGGACACAGATATCTGTAAAATATCCAAAACAGTGGGATGTGTAATGATGCTGATCAGTTACTGTCAGAACATTTTGTTGCAAAAATAAACACTTGGCTAAAGCTACTTCTAAAATATAATAATGTTTGAGCTATGTTCGCAGTGCCATAGTTCTCAGCTCCATGGGAAAATATTTAGAATTACTAACATTGTTATCAGCTTCTGTGGGGTAAAAATGTAAAGTTGTAACTTTACATGGGTGATGTTGTCTACAGTATCACCACTCCCTTGGCCATGCTCCTAACCATGCCCTATACCTAAGTCCCCTTTTGATACAGAAAAAAACCCTGAATGAGTAACTATTGTAATTACACATTCTCTTACAGCATGTAACTAATATTTTCAAATGAATTATTTAGAAGTGTAGGCCAAAATGTAATGCTATAACAAAGTGCAACTATATTAAATACACCTAAAACCAGGGTTGGTACATAAGCTTGTTTTTGTTAACAACAATTGTAACAAATTCATTAACTACCAGTCATTTATTTATTTTTTGTCAAAAACTGCCAAAAGATAACAGTACTTAAAGCCACTTCCGTGAGGGACAGAAGCAAATCCAGTAAAGTCATCTAGCAACAATGTACAGTATATGCTTCAACCGTGAGAAGAAGCACTAAGGGCGCCAAAAGAATAAATAGACATTCACATACACTTGACTCCATCTGATATGACTGTATGTTCTTCTGCCAAATTAATCTCATTTCAGTTAAAATCCACAAAGCTTAAAGGCATTCAGATCACCCTGGCCAGCATGGTTTGTTTTTGTTTTTGCAGTCTGACGTAATCCAATTACTATAATGCTATTGAACTCAGTAACAATGTAAATATATGTGATAATCCCCCCAAACCGAATATCCATTTTCAGTCAGAAGACCACGATTGTTTTATGTGATTTGGGAGTACCTCGAGCTAGGTCACAGTGATTTTCCGGATAGATTTGCAAGGGTAAACCAACAAAAACATCTGGCTACAGTCTACCTAGTGTGGAAATTCTATGAAGATAGAATACTGCCAAAATGTTTGTATTCACAGCATACAACTACAAATGTGAGCCATGATTCGTAAATACACAGCATACAATCCACACATGTTATCTGTGATCCGTAAATACACAGCATACAATCCATACATGTATACAGTACTGTGATCCGTAAATACACAGCAGCGAATCCATGATTGTAAACGATGATTTGTATATACACAGCATTAAAGTCACAAAATGCACAAATGTAAGTCACTATCCACGAACAAACACTACCTCACTCATTTTTCTAAAATAGCATTTGTATAAACGCAACCAGATTTGTTAGGCAACACTTTTGTGTTAGAATTGTTGAGTGTGCTTTTGTGGATCAAGTTGTGTGTGTGGATCAGTTTACATTTGTGCACCGAATTGTGTCAATTACGATCCGAGTTCTGGTCACAGGTCACAGGTTAATGATCCACAAAATGTGAGTGAGACCACTATTTGACATCTCGTAATCAAAGCTTACGCTAGACTCTTTTTTGAAGGCCAACATGGCCGTTAAATTTCGGGAATTCCGGCTATATAGAAAAGCTGTTTTAAATCATATGTTTTAAATAACCATATAATAGCCTACATTTAAACAGCAATAAAACACAAACTCTATGATCCAACAAATGTTTTTTAATTTAAATTAGTCAGCAGAATGAACTCTTCATAATCTTTGCGAACTGAACATATAGGCTACCACTAGGGCTGTCGCAATTAGGCCTGATCGAAATAATTTGAGCCAGATCACAATTATTTTTATGGACAACAATCTTTTTGCACAATATTTTGATTTCAAAATCATAATTCCAATCTGAATAAGGGATTTTTAGCCAGTGTTAGAAAGGTCTCAACAAGTAGCCTACCATGTGAATTATGTCCGTTTTCATAGGATGTCAGATCATTTACTGAAACTTGTTTGCTTAAAAAGTATGTTTAAATCTAGTTTAGAATTGTTTTGCAATGCACCATAATGTAGCCTAATTTCGCAACATTATTATTTAATAGACAAACCCGTTTCAGTCGCTTATTTGTCACATCTGATCAACCAAAGGAAAAAACACTCAAGCGTGTGTAATATATTTTGTTCTGTAACAAAATATTCTGATTGTTCAAATTTTTTCATTTCTAAACATATTTCCTAATTAGATAATGTGCATTAAAATGTATGGATATAAATTTATGTTGTCCCATTGCATAGTTAAATGTTGAAACATGTTTTATAAGGATGGCTATTTCAAATAACTAAGCTTTTCTGTGGTATTGCTGGCCTCAGTTGCGCTATCGCTTGTTTTTTTTGTCAATCCGGCCTGAGGATGTCTGCTGCGCCTTTGACATTTCAGAGTTGTATGCTGGAGCTGCCGCTGGGATGTGCGGCTTTTGAATCTGATGCCACGCTTAGTCACATGACCAAACGCTCAGTAATGCCTTACTGTAAGAGCGAGCGGAGGCTCGCTGTCATCTTGGCAACAGATCATATAGGTCACACAATATTAGGCTATTTAATATGTTGTTAATCAATTTATTTATTCATTTGGAATATTTCCCACTGGACATTTTGGCCCTTGATTTTTTCATGTGCCAGACAACTACACTTGATACTGGCGAAAAGCCGCCATTTGCCGGCTACTGTAATGTCAACTCTGCTCGTAATGTAGTAGAATATCTTAGGGACTTCCAGCTAATCACCCAAGCACACAGTGATGATGTCATCTAATTTTCAGTTACAACAAAGATCCAGCCAACTGTATTGCTTGATGTGATTGGTGAATCAACTTCATTTGCGCTTAGGCATCAACATGGCTGCACTGGATGTCTTGGTAAGAAAAATGCTTTCTACTGCAGATGAAATTGAAACTGCTGAAAATCTGGACGCCCATTATTCGACATTCCGATTGACTCGATTCAATGTCCAGGGCTAGCAACATTGCAAAAAATTAATTGTGAAATTGAAATTGTGAAATAGAATCATAGAAATACACCATTAAATATGTTCTGTGTTTTTTATTAATTATTTTATTAATTATTTAAATTATATATTTCCCTTTATGTTTAAATATTTCACGGTGTATATATTTATTTGATGAAGTCCCTAAAATTCCTCCATATCTATGTAGCAAGGTTTCACCATTTCAATATTTAGAATTTGTGATACAGTTTTCATGTTTGGTCCATTTGACTAATGCACAGTCTACAGCTGGTATCGACATTAGCTAGTTAACTATGGGGCAACAGGGTTAGCGGGGTAGCTTGTTTGTTATACTGTTATGGCAGTGATATTTTTTATATACTATGCTGTTAAGCTATTAAACTTGGTTATGCATTATCAAGTTGTTGTAGGGTGAAGGGCATGCCAATGTTGACTACGTTGCATGTATTGGCCTCTGCTGATAAAAGCTAGCTAAGAGGATAATTAGATTCCACAATTTTTTCCCCACCATTTTTCTCCTCCGGAACATTTTTCTATTTTCCCCTCATGGTGAGTGGAAATCCACCTATGTAGAATTCCGCTAAACGGCAAGGTTCCATTGGAAATAAATGAGCCTTCCTGTCCACCGCTAGCTGCTTTTTCAGCCCACTCTCTGTCTCGCCACAGGCTGAACTAGGCTTGGTTTGTCTTTCTTGTTCCGCAGTACTCCTAGGCTTAAGAATGTCTTGATGATTTAGACAGTGTGTGTGTTTCACTGAACATTTAATCAAATATCGCTTTCTTAATAGATGCTGCAAAAGTATTTAGGATGATGATAGCCAGGCATCTAGAGCAGAGTAACCTAGTCTTCCCGTAGTCTTTCTGTTGTAGGAGTATGTACACGATGTGTTCAAAGGATGGACTGGTTTTATTTACACACGCTGTCACGCAAGGCTCTCTGACTGACATCACACTAGGCTTGAGCTGTTTAATATGTAAGTATACACTGTGTATTGATGCCGCTGTAATTTGAGGTAACTGCTGTATGATTTTGAATGGAGTAGATTTAAAAAGCGCTCATGACAATCTGCTACAACGAGAGATCTTCACATTGAAAATTTTGCTAATATTTTCCAGCTAAATATCTTTAGATATTTATCCTGGCTTGCACAATTAAGGTTCTTGGTTACAGCAGAAACACGTCAGAACGTGTGAGCAGCCTTTTGAAATAGTTGTATACCTTTATTAGCTGGGGGGGGGGCTGTCCTTGCACTTAGTTTCTTCATTTGCCCTTAGTATTTACTTAATGTCTGGGCACTGCCAGTGATAATGTATACGCTGGTATGGCTCAGGAATGTAATGCAAATGTGGATACTGCCCAACACTGTCATGCCGTTTCCCTTCAATGGTTATATGATTTGATGTAGTTATTGTGTGGGTGCCTGTGTGTGATGATGAATATGATATTCTAGGACAGTGCATTGTATTTGGTCACATATTTCATTAGCAACACATTTGAAACAGAAAACAGTAATTGTGTTGCCATGTGCTATTAGGGGGAACTGTTTGAAAAAAATATGAATATTCTTATATAGTCTCTTTCCATCAAAAGGGCAACTAATAACAATTTGCGCCCTGCTTTTGACAGTTTCATTGCTATATAGTTAAAATGCTTTAACGTCTCATGTCCCAAGTTAATGTTGTAAATCCACAGAAGGCAATTTAGGGTTAACATGAAGTTTATCAAATATGATCTTGGCATAGGTCAACTGGGATATGCAAAATTAAGGATAGAGGCATATGCAGATAGTTTTATTCCATGCACATTCTTATAGAGCACATCAGGCGATGACACATTGTTTTATCCGCCATGTTCTTCACATTGCTTCACCAGCTGTTTAATAGTGTTTGGGTGTCATAATCTTTGTTTAAAGGCTGCAAGTATCTATGTTCGTATTGTTGAATTGGAGGTATTGTGGTCTAGTGCCTTTAGGAGGTACAGAACACCCTTTGACTTTTTTGATTTTGATGCATTAAAGCCTGTATTTAAAATGTAAATAGATTAATGTCTGATGTCCATGTTCTTCTTATGTCTTACCCATTATGTTTTGCAATGGTATACACTCTGATTTGAATGTTGTAATAGTCACTGAAGTGACAACAAGTATTTTACAATCCTTTGGTATAAATAATCTTAAAGGAACAGGCTATTGGCTTCAACTTTTCATCTAACCAGTGACACAGGTGATATGCTTTAGTCACTCTCACTTGAGAAACTCAATGTAGGACTAATGATCTAATGTCATGATGATATTCCTGAACTCCTTTTACGGTGTAGGTAATTTATTTTCCACAGCTACAGTTTTGTGGGAGGGATTACAGGAAACCAGGTGCTCTGAATCTAATACATTTATATTAAATATTAGAGGTTTTATCATCTGTGTTTTTATTTTCATTATTTGAAAATAACCTATAGTTAGAGGTATATGTGAAATTAAATTAATAGTTTTTTTGAGAGGGTATATATGATGTAGTTAGCCTAAAACAGTATGTCTAGTTTGATCTACCGGGCTACAAATAACTCATGTTTTTAGATGACTTGTTCTATACTTGTCTTATTTTGCTAAGTGAATCATGGTCCATAGCAAGAACATTCAGTAACTGGAAAATTTGATTAAATATAATGCATGCATGTATTTTTGATGTGTTTAGTTAATCCATCAAAATGTGCCTCGATGTCTGACAGTCAGAAATAGCTATGGGATGACTAATAAGTAAAAATGGTTATGGCATAATTTATATTCAAATGATGTGCTGCATAATGCTTCAAGGCACAGAACCTTCAATATCAAATGTTTGTTATGGTAGTGTCTGAGTCATCCACATAACATTACTAAACATGTCAAACATTATTTCAATATTTTGATTTCTAGACCTAGTGCAATGATATTTTCAGTATATTTATTTTCCATATATTTTTTTATTGGCCCATCAACTCTCTTTACAGAACATACTTTGATGTTTCACAGCTTTGTTTTTGTTTACATGTAAATCATAGGACTGTATAATACGCTAGTCACAAAACATTCACAGTGCATTACAAATGTATTCAAACCCTGATCAATTATGTTATTACAGAATTACAAATGTTATTGGTAAATGAACTTCAATTCTTTTGGATTGTGTTTTAAAACACTGACACGTAAAATGAATTATTGGATGGTGATTATACAGTTTGTGCTCATAAGTTTGCATACCCTGGCAGAAATTGTGAAATGTTGGCATTGATTTTGACAATATGACTGATCATGCAAAAAAACTGTCTTTTATTTAAGGATAGTGATCATTTGAAGCCATTTATTATCACATAATTGTTTGGCTCCTTTTTAAATCATAATGATAACAGAAACCACCCAAATGGCCCTGATCAAAAGTTTACATACCCTTGAATGTTTGGCCTTGTTGCACGCACACAAGGTGACACACACAGGTGAAAATGGCAATTAAAGGTGGATATCCCACAACTGTGGCTTTTTAAATTGCAATTTGTGTCTCTGTATAAATAGTCAATGAGTTTGTTAGCTCTCATGTGGATGCACTGAGCAGGTTAGATACTGAGCCATGGGGAGCAGAAAAGAACTGTTAAACGAACTGCATAACAAGGTAATGGAACTTTATAAAGATGGAAAAGGGTATAACAAGATATCCAAAGCCTTGCAAATGCCAGTCAGTACTGTTCAATCACTTATCAAGAAGTGGAAAATTCAGGGATCTCTTGATACTAAGCCAAGGTCAGGTAAACCAAGAAAAAATTCAGCCAAAACTGCCAGAAGAATTGTTTGGGATACAAAGAAAAACCCACAGGTAACCTCAGGAGAAATACAGGCTGCTCTGGAAAAAGACAGTGTGGTTGTTTCAAGGAGCACAATACAACGATACTTGAACAAAAATGAGCTGCATGGTCGAGTTGCCAGAAAGAAACCTTTACTGCGCCAATAACACCAAAAAGCCTGGTTATAATATGTCCAACAACACCTTGACACGCCTCACAGCTTCTGGCACACTGTAATTTGGAGTGACAAGACCAAAATAGAGCTTTATCGTCACAACCATAAGCGCAGTATTTGGAGAGGGGTCAACAAGGCCTATAGTAAATAGAATACCATCCCCACTGTGAAGCATGGTGGTGCCTCACTGATGTTTTGGGGGTGTGTGAGTTCTAAATGCATGGGGAATCCTGTGAAAATTGATGGCAAGATGAATGCAGCATGTTATCAGAAAATACTGGCAGATAATTTGCATTCTTCTGCACGAAAGCTGCGCATGGGACACTCTTGGACTTTCCAGCACAACAATGACCCTAAGCACAAGGCCAGGTTGACCCTCCAGTGGTTGCAGGTTCTGGAGTGGCCATCACAGTCTCCTGACCTTAATATCATCGAGCCACTGGGAGATCTTAAACGTGCAGTTCATGCAAGACAGCCAAAGACTTTGCATGACCTGGAGGCATTTTGCCAAGACAAATGGGCAGCTATACCACCTGCAAGAACTCGGGCCTCATAGAAACTATTACAAAACACTGCACGCTGTCATTGATGCTAAAGGGGGCAATGCACAATATTAAGAAGTAAGGGTATGCAGACCTTTGAACAGGGTCAGTTCATTTTTTTCTTTGTTGCCATGTTTTGTTTCATGACTGTGCCATTCTGTTATGACCCACAGTTGAATGTGAATCCCATAAGAAATAAAAGACGTGTTTTGATGCATGTACTTCGACATTTTGAGATGTACTGTGGCATGAGCTCCCTGTAGGTCCTGTGATGACATTTTAGGATTGTTTTAGAGTTCTTTTAAGTGTCTTGTGGTCTGCTCTTGGGCTGGTCTTGCTAGGATTGCCTGACCTGGCCATGTTGAATGTTGTTTTAAATGTTCTCCACCTTACAAAAATTAAGGGAACACGTAATCATCACAGTATAACACCAAATCAATTTAACTTCAGGGATTTCTATATTTCCAGTTAGGAAGCATAAGTGATTGTGAATCAATGTCACCTGTTTTGGTGCAAATGAAAGTGACAAAAGGTGCACTGGAGAGGCAACAGCAAGACAACCCCCAAAAAGGGAATGGTTTTGCAGGTGGTGGCCACAGACAATTGCTTTAACCTTATCCTTCCTGGTTGATTTTTCTCCAGTTTTGCATTTTGCTAGGGTGCTTGTCACTACTGGTTGCATGAGCCGGTACCTGCAGCCCATTCAGGTTGCACAGTTAATCCAGCTCCTCCAGGATGGCACATCCATACTTGCCGTCGCAAGAAGCTGTCTCCCATTATAGTCTGAAGAGCATGGAGGAGATACCAGGAGATGGGCTGTTACTCAAGGAGAACTGGACATCTCTCAACAATCAAGAACAAACCAAACTAAATGTCTGAGGTTTAAATAACACAGACTCCTCCAAAATCCTCTCTAACGATGTTCTAATCATTTGCACTTGATGTGGTGCACCTGATTCTAAATTTAGGCATTTTCAGTAGTAATAAATGTTAGGTTGTCCTAACATTGTCCTCACAAGAATATTGCATTTCTTTTCATTACATTTTACAAGTTGTTTGAAGACATTACTTCAGTTTTATTGTTGTTGTTATACTACCTTCTGAGAACCCTACCATCTCTCAAAATTGTTAAAATGAATATCAAATGTCCATATGTTGGAAAAGACAACTGTTGTCATGGTGTCCCATCATTTTCACATAAATAGTTTTTTTTAACCTTTTCACATAAATTGGACTGTAAATAGGTTTCAACAATCCTCAGCCTATTACCCATGTTTCCATAAACCTCTCTTGATTTCTGTGTGCCATTATGTTTTTTTTAGCTATTCTGTATTTTCATTTGATATTTTTTTAGTAGGAATATTATGATAATTAAATCAATCCTCATTGATTGACTACTGTTTTCCAGATTGCCACATATGGTTTTGTAGTGTTTATGTTGTCCAGCCACTCCAGAAACATGCTACATATGTACAATACAAAGATATATATTTTTTTTACACAACATCTGCAAACATAGCTTATGATGTTTGTTTGCCCAATATACACTACAAAACATTTTGTCAGTAGCAAGAAAAAAACATTGAAATAAAAAAGACCTACACACAGTGCAGTTCTTATACATGGTTTCTACTGACTCCTTTTACACTTTTGTTTAGTACATGTATATGACGTGTTGATATTGATTCATTTATCTAAGTACAATTCTGTTAGATGTTTACAGGAAATCAGACAGATGTTAGTTTAGAGACATTCAGATATGTGTTAGTTTAGATAGTTAGTTTAGAGATCTATATGTGTTAGTTTATATAATTGCAGAAAATATTTGTTTAGAAAAATGCAGATAAACATTAGCTTAAATGAATTCAGATAGTAGTTAGTTTAAATATATTCAGATAGTTGTTAGTTTGGATAAATTCCAATGATTTTGAAGCCTTGACTTTGCTGAGGGAGAGAGAGAGATTATAATTTCAAGATTATAATTTTATGATTGTTATATGTGGCTCGGACCTACAAAACAGACATACAGGGTCAATCCATTTATCAGCTCCAGAAAGAACCATCAGGTTTTTAGACCCACATATTAGTACCCCCTCTTCATAGAGAATAGTACATGTAATATAAGTATATTTTAACATAAAAAAAGAAATGCATCATTCTGACATTGCCTACAATAAAGATTGAGTTACTAACCTATATAAAAAAGACATCAGTGAGTTGAGAAGGGTGCTTAAGCTGGCTATAGTAGGCCTATGCCTTTTGGTTAACAGAGGCAGAATTCAGAACAGACTGTTCTAAGTCAGACCTGTAGACATGCTGGAGCGCATATGCAGACAATGAAAGCTGTTATTTTATCTGCACCAGCAAGGCCCTTTACATGTTATTCTACTAGGGTGATTTCAGTGAAAAAGTGCATCCAGGGATGCCAGTAGGGAGCAGACTTTTTTGGTTTTTAACAGCACAAATGGTGTTCTGTGGTGGAAAAGAGAATTACGTGCAGCAGGGAAAACAAGCTGCTCATCAACTTTGCCCCAATTAAGTGGTCACTTTCAGAAAACTTCCTTGCACATAAGCAAAGATTGTTGCATGCCCCCACCGTGAGTGCTAAAGGAGAACGTCTCCACTGCTTATTGGCATCAACATGTCCTGGGGCCAGCGCGTCTGTTTGCTTTCAAATGTTTGGAATGTTCACCTTGAAGATGTCTATTTCTCCTCCAATTACTACTGCATCAATAGTTTGTTCCTGCATTACGTTGTACAAAACCACCACCTCTGGCACGATCAAAGAAAATAACTTGATCACTTGGAGAAATGTGGGAGTTTTATGGAGGGGCCATATGCCTTGCTGCTGGAGATCTCATCAAACCCCGGCTGCGTGTGGATGTCCTCGATGTGCTGGGCCAGTCACAGAGCACTGATGGTTCTGCTTTTGATGTTTCATCATATACCCAGTGGCCTGGGGACCCGTCTGTTCATTGACTACGAGACCGGCATGTTTTTTTTGGTGAGAAGAGGGTGGAAAAGGACGATAGGTGTCCAAAATTGCACTTTAAGTACACTCACTTTCCCTGCCCAGGTTGTGAAAGTGCTAGATTCATTTGATGTGTATAACAGTGCGTAACGTCTGCTCAGCACATCTTCCCTGTCATAGGTCTGTGTAAACAGCTTCTCCTTCAAGTTCAGTGGTGCCATGACTTGTGTAAAGGGACCATATGTAAGACTGCTTGCATAAATACAAGCATAAATGACCAGAAGGCATCTACAGTTAATGTTTTAAGTTAATGTTTTTTTCTACAAAATTGTTCAGAGGGCCCAAGGTATTCCCCATTTATACTTTTTTCCCAGTACGTCTATCAATTGGCATTGACATGTAGTCCCCTCATACTTGCAGTACTATCTTCCCACTCTAAACAAACCTGGGCTAGCTAATGCTATTCTCATTACGTTCAGTAAGGGATGAGGAGTAGGGGCCAAGTAGTTTTATTGTTTAAATTCAATCTTATAAATATTAGAGGCAGGATTCTACTCAGTGCCCCTTTAATGGGGTTGGAGAGGACAACACCAGTATTGTCTTTTACCGCCTGCAATGTTCTCATATTTGCCACATTATTTAATTTATGCTTAAACTCCAGTATGCATGTACCTAGGGTACCTTGGTTGTGAAGATTGATGGCTTGTATGTTCACAGTGTCTAGCTGAGCCACAATGCTTGATTTTTCCCAGTAATCTGTGTTTAATTACATTATCGATATGTGATGCAATTCTCCTGTTTTGATACCCTCTCAGACACATGCTATGAATCCTTAAAACCAGACTTGGACAGCATATTTCTTCATTCTGACTTATTATAAGAAAAAATGCCATATGTAAACTGTGATAAGACTTGAAAGTTAATCAGTGTGTGATTTTTTTTTTTCCATAAATAGGTATCGTGCTCTCCAGTATTGAGAAAGTAAAGTCAATATCCCTATTTTGGCTGTGAACTTAAGGCATAATGAAATATGATTAAAAGATGAGTATGAGGCAGAAGTAAAGAAAATCTTTTTTGTCCATTTCAACAACTTATTTCAGGATGAAACTGAAGGCTAAACTGATGTGCATTGTTTTGGCAGAATCTTCCATAGACCTATTTATTTAACATGTATAAGGTGAACATTAGCGAACCATTCTTTTAAAATACTTTCATCCTATTTTCCATTCCTGTGTGGTATTGTTAGGGTTTGTTTTGTGGTCTCCACTACAAAATTTGTCTGTGACTTTCTGTAAAAACAGGTGTGGTCAGAATAATCCTGAACACTGTGCTCAGTGCACTAGACTCCCGTAGCGCCAGGTCGTAGCAGGTTCTTTCCTAAGCTGGCGGATTGCTTCGCCAAGCACTGTTCCCTGATTGGGTCCATGGGGTAAAGCAATATGAGCCACAGGGAGGAGTTCATTGGACACTCATTGATCAAGCAGCCCAGCAAGATAAGGAAAGGAGTGCATTGTAAAGTGCATGGACACTAACCTACAGTAGCGGGGCCCCTGCCACCTTCACATCTCTTGTGTCAGAGGTCTTCGTGGGGACAGTGTTGTTATTGAGCCATTGTTTTCTGTGGTTTTTGATGATCATTGGTCTTCTGGGGGGAAAAAGGGAAATAAAAAATATGTTGCTAGAGAAAAGTCAGTGAAGGTGCTTAATAAAGCATTCCTAAGCACTACATGCATGGCATGATTTAATGCCATCATACTGCGTTAATGATTTTGTGATAACCCCCCACCCCCACCTCCACCCCACCCCACCCCAGCTGCCACAGTTCTGACAGCAATAACTGATTTAGAGTGGAAACAAGGGTGTAAGTTTATGACCTTTGTCAATATAGTCAATTTGGAGAGAACCCTGGAGTGCCTGGACCATCTTTTTCGTGAGTGCTCACTAGTGGAGCCTTGAGAAGCTCAATCCCTGACAGATCTATTTGACCAGGGAGAATACAACGTCAATACCAGATAACAGATGTGTCCAGACAGCCCTTCCTCACTCACTCTTGTTCACCTCTTCTATTTCCTTCCTCCATTCCCCATTCTCTCATTTACTCTGGTTTAGTTTGGTTTAGTGTGGGGCAGTGTGTTTGTGTGACTGTGTGTGTGTGGTTTTTTGATTAAACACAGAGACTATAGAGGAGGAGGCTGAGTTTGTGTGTGTGTGTGTGTGTGTGTGTGTGTGTGTGTGTGTGTGTGTGTGTAATAGTAAAAAATGTCTACATGAAATTATACTATAACATTATACTATTTAATATACAACCCTGTTTCCAAAAAAGTTGGGAACCTGCATAAAATGTTATTAAAAATAGAATGCAATGACGTGCAAATCATTTAAATCCTATAGAAAATTGTACAAAGATCAAATTTTGAAACTGAGACATTTTATTCTTTCTTGAAAAATATATGCCCACTTTGGATGCCAGCAACACATTTCAAAAATGTTGGGACAGAGGCAGCAAAAGCCTTGAAAAGTTGTGTATGACTAAAAAACTAAACCTGGTGGAATATCACACAACTAATTATGTCACTTGGCAACAGGTCAGTAACATGATTGAGTATTAAAACATCATTCCAGAGAGGATGGGTCTGTCAGAAGTGAGGCTGGGGAGGGTTTCACCACTCTTGTGAAAGATTGCGTGGGCAAATAGTGAAACAAGTATAACGTTTTTCAATATAAAATTGCAAAGAGTTTGGGGATCTCATTAAAAGATTCACAGAATCCGGAGAATTCTCTGTATGCAAGGGACAAGGCCGAATACCAATACTGGATAGCCGTGATCTTCTGGCCCTCAGGTGGCACTGCATTAAAAACAGACACCATTTTCTAGTGGACATCACTGCATGGGCTCAGGAACACTTCCAAAAACCATTGTCTGTGAACACAGTATGTTGCTGCATCCACAAATGCAAGTTAAAAATCTACCATGCAAAGAAGAAACCAGATATGAACAAGATCCAGAGCTACCGCCGCCTTCTCTGGTCTCGAGTTCATTTAAGATGGACTGAGGCGAAGAGCAAAACTGTCCTTTGGTCTGACAAATCTAAATTTGAAACTATTTTTGGGAATCAGGGATGCCTTGTCCTCCAGACTAAAGAGGAGAAGGACTATCCGGCTTGTTATCTGCGCACAGTTCAAAAGCCAGCAACCGTGATGGTATGGGGGTGCATTAATGCACATGGCATGGGTGACTTGCACATCATGGGTGACTTCCACATCTGAATTGCACACATTAATGCTGAACAATGTATACAGGTTTTGGAGCAGCACATGCTGCCATCCAGACAGTGTATTTCTCATGGAAGGCCTTGCTTATTTCAGCAAGACAATGCCAAACCACGTTCTGCACGTATAACATCAGCATTGCTCTGTAGTAATTCAGTCTGGGTGGTAAATGGCCTGTCTGCAGTCCAGACCTGTCACCCATTTAAAACAAATGGAATAATTTGGTGCATTATGAAAAAAAATACAACAAAGGAGACCCCAAACTGTTGCGCAGCTGCAATCCTATAACAAGCAAGAATGGGAAAACATTTCACTTCCAAAACTACAGCGGTTGGTGACCTCAGTTCCCAAACGCTTACATTGTTAAAAAGAAGTGACAATGCAACACAGTGGTAAACATGCCCCTGTCCCAACTTTTTTGAAATGTGTTGCTGATATTAGGGGTGTCACGATATACCGGTATTGACGATAACCGTGATATTCAAAAAATGAAATATTGATGTCATGTTAATAATACACATATCATAATATCGTATTCACTAAGCGAAACTGAAGTTGTATTTTTCCCAAAACTCCTCTCGGTTTTTTGATACCTTATTTATGTCACCTATAGACAAACGATGTATGTGCTTAAACAAGGAGAGGGGACCTACGCACTGGTGTTGAAATCAACTCAGTAGTCCCAATAAAACCCCCGGGAGAGATCCGCAAAGACGCACCGTTTTCGCCTATTCACATGGTTAAAAGGACGTGGTGTTTTTCCAAAAACTCCTTTCGGATATTCCATAGCTTATTCATGGCCAAACGATGCATTTGCTTAAACTACGAGTCTGGACCTATACACTGGACCTATACACTAGTGTTTGAATTAACGCCTTTTCGTAGCCTATTCACTAGGCGAAAATGTTTTGTATTTTTCCAAAAACTCCTCTCGGTGTTAGGCCCTGTGGATCATTTGTTTATCAGTTCATCTGGTTGCCTTTTCACTATCCATTAAGTGTAATTGTTCTTTTCGTATGCTTTCATTTATTTATTTGTACAGTTATGGTTACAGACTCTCTTCACCTCCATACATTCTTATTTTGTGTGTAATTAATTTGCCAAAAAAGAGAAGAAAACACTTCAAGTTGAAGATGAATTTGACTGACAGCATTTTTTGACTTCAAATTGTCTATAGATACCGCGATAATATCGTTACCGTGAATTCTTTTGGCTACGATAATCGTGTAGTGAAAATCTGATATCGTGACAGCCCTAGCTGGTATCAAATTCAAAATAGGCATGCATTTTTCCAAAAACATTCAGATTTCTCAGTTTCAACATTTGATATGTTACCTTTGTTGAATTCTCAATTAAGTAAAGGGTTAAATGATTTGCCCTTCATTGCATTCTGTTTTTATTTGTTTTATGCAGTGTCACAACTTTTTTGGAAATGGCGTTGTAGTTTAATTAAACTATATTATAGTTTAATCATGAATGACGTGGAATGTTTTGGGTATAATACTCCACCAGCAGTTCTGAAAACAGAAATAATCACATGTTTTGTTAATATTTTTCTGTATTTTATGTGAGACATCAACATTTAGATGTAGCCTGAAATTCTAATGTCGAAAACACTGGAATTGTCCAAAGGTGCTCAAAGTTAACAGTTTTTGCATAGCCCAACATTGCATTGGACAGCTATGTCTCCAGTACTAGAAAAGATAAATTCATAATATTTATATAATTTGAAATTTTACAAGCCCACTTGTCAAACACCTTACTGAGATGAAATGTTTAAAGTACAGTGAGGGAAAAATTATTTGATCCCCTGCTGATTTTGTACGTTTGCCCACTGACAAAAAAATGATCAGTCTATAATTTTAATGGTAGGTTTATTTGAACAGTGAGAGACAGAATAACAACAAAAAAATCCAGAAAAACGCATGTCAAAAATGTTATAAATTGATTTTATAACGATTAAAATAATTAATTGTGATTAATTGCACAACCGTCTGTAGTTAATAAAAATTTGTAATTTTAAAATTCACATTTGGTCCTAAATGACAAATTTCTGTTTAAAAAGCAGTGCATTATGTTAGACATTTTACATTTTATTGTAAACTATGAACATTGCTTGATTTTAAATTGGTCTATTCATGGCCCTTAAATTTCAACCCTCAAATTATCACAGTGAATGACAGAATCTATTGGTATCCCATGTGAATCTACATAGAATGTTGCTGGTCTATGATCCAGTAGTTCTACCATCTACCATTGTGCTCTTGATCAAGACACAAAGTACAATAACTATATTGGGAATTTGTTTAAATCAGCCCCTCTATCTGGAAAGCTGCAGGCATGTTATCCAACACTGAATCACACTTGTGCTTTTCGAAGGTACAGTACTCTGATTATTAGGCTAAAATGTGGTTAGAATAGGGTTCAGGTCAGGGCCTGCAAACAAGTAGGTTTTTTGATAGGTGTTTGGCCACAGCCAAATACGTGTCTTTATTAGCCGAAATGATTTCCAGATGCCATAAGGTAGATTACTTAAATAGGCAAAGGCATAAGGTAGGCAAGGTAGCCAGATATGTTTATCCACAAACATTTATCAGGATTAGATATGTAATTTATTTATGCTCAGCATGGAAGTTGTTAGTTCCGCGATTATAGATAGATATAGGTAGATATTCCATTTTCCAATTCGGCGCAGACTGTGTCCTAACGTATGAGTACTAACGTGCTGTTGCACCCTGTTCAAACACAAATGGCATGCCGTCAATGAAAGTGTAAGCGCTCCATTTAACGGCAGGATTCAAAGACAAGTAGCAAGTAAACATGATTCACGACATGAATGCATAGGCTACCCTACATGGTTGTATTGAAAAAAGCTAATGGGAAACGCTTTGGACCACCCTGGCACAAGTCAAGTGACAAATAAAGTTACCTGTATACTGTTGCAAATCAATAGGTGACATCTTCCAAGTCAAAAATGCATTAACGGCGACAAAAAAAATTCATGGCGTTAAGCATTTCTAATTAATTTAATCGCAAGCATTATCGCATTCATTTGCACCGCCCTAGTAAATGGATATCCAATTTTATAAACATCGCTGTTGCCCCACAGGAACTCCCAACGTTCTACGATTTTCCACAGAGTTCTTCAAACCAGGAGGTCATGTGGGTCAACGAATGTGAGGGGCAGTTGGCTTGCTGGTGCCCGATCTGCCCGAGCGAGTCACCAGAGTGTGATGAGACTGGGTAATCCGTGTTGATTAAGCCTCTCCCCTCCCTGGGCGATGATGGTCAGTCTGCATTGCACATTGTCAGATTGTTAGTGGCAGTCTTGTCATGGCTCAAACCTACACAGTAGTATTCAGGTTGGTGTAATTTCATGTATTAGACGGTGGCACCACCTGGGAGATGTGTATAGATATAAATTGCTTATTTGTTTTATGAAGTTGTTAGATTAATGCCCTTGGTGAAACATTTTTTTTCTGAAAAAGACCGTTAATCCTGCTGTACCTGTGCTTTGCTTGGATTATATGTAAAATGAGCATGCAGTGTAAAATTTACCAAATTATATAATAGTTTACCCTTATGTTTGTAGCTTTTCAATGATAAATGGATGTCTAATGGTATGGTGCTAAATAGGTCAGCTTTAAGTGCCTTCATCTCTTAGATGTTTTGACAAAACATCATATTCTGAGTACGTCTATAATAGGCTAATATGTAAGGAAGGTTTCCTTAAAATGTAAAAGGGTGCTGTCAGATAGTGATTCAATTTACATGGATTTACTCCTAGTCTCTGTGAAGCAACTGCTATAATCTTACCTGATCCCCAAAGAACATTGGGTAATTTTACTTACTGTGTAAGTTGTTGTGCTGTCTTCTTGTTCCCCACCTGTCATGTCTGCTCCCCTATTCCCTATACACTGTTATTCTCTACTCAAAAAAATGTGTGAATACAATATCACTGATCTCTTTAGCCTGCCTTGAAATCTATATGGTTGACTGCTGAATATGTTGGACTTCGCAGACAGGAGATCGATTGGGCTGTCAATGCCTACGATAAATGTGTGACTCCACGTGTGGGTGGTCTTTAAATGTATTTTTAGCTCATTTGTTTTTCTATTTAAATGGGTTTCAGTTCAACCTGGTTCGCATGGGGGCTTTATTGGCCTTCATGTGCCCTGTGTCTAAGTGAGGATCAGTGGCCTTGCCCTAGCAACATTACTTATACAGTGTTTTATTTGGCTGTTCCTATAACTGGCACTGATGGGTGTTGCTGATATACATTTAATCGAGCTGATGACATGCTGTATGAAGTGCCAGTGATGAATTGAGCTTGGATGCTCATGGAATTTTGAATGCCAATAGTAAAAAAAGAATAAATGCATACTTATTTTAAAAATGCAAATGTACTACTCCTTCACTTCTGACTGCCTGTGCTGCTGCTTCATGTCGGGGGGAGGGGGGTGGGGTTGTTTCACACCATTGGACAGTCCATTTTACTGCAGAAACATAATCCGAATAGAACTCAACCACATACTGTTTTGTCTTTAGTCACGCTGTGTATTACACACACACACACACACACACACACAAACACACACACACGTGTCTACTTAGCTAACTAAATGGGGATACCATGTTGATAGCTCTTAAAAATTCTGAACCTGCACCTAGCAGGTCTGTTGTTATTGTCTTGCATGAAATTCATCATTTGATGAAGAGGTTTAAAAACTATTTGGGAGAACTGTCATTTTAAATGCCGGAAGCTTTAACCGTTCCTTAGCGTGTGGGAACGCCAGCCGAAAATAAAGCCCTACATCTTGTTGCTCATGAGCCTTGATGAGTTTTTGATGAAAATGCCCATCTCAATTTCTTACCACTATAGACCCTACTGTATTTAAGCACACATTTCAGCTGACCCTTTTATGTTCAGCACACATCACTAATGTGCCGTTTCTTTTCGTGCTGCGATTGTGCTGTCTCTATTGTGCTACTTAATCATCCACTACGGGTACAGCTTTGAGCAGCAATTTGGAAGAGAAACTTCAGAAAGTTCAGCCATAAAAACAGTCCCAGACATTTCTTTAGAAATCAGCAAAAACAGTTTGTAGCCTAGAGACACAGATAACAAGTTATGCTAAACAAAATAATGTTTACAATGCATGAATGAATGGCCTTTGATTCAACTCCCAATTCATTTTGGAACAAGACATCCATTCCATTATGCTAATGATTTAAGAAGAAAATCCCAGTTTATGTGGTAAGTGCTTGTGACTAGTTAATGTTGAAGAATATAGGCCCATAGCCTAGAGCTCCAAGTGAACTCAGACCTGGCTGATCTGTTGTTATTATCTTCTGTGTAATTCCTAACATTTCTGGACACGTTTAAAAGGCATTTGTCCTTTGTATGCATAGTTCATTAGTATTTTTATATTGGCACCCCAGAGTACTGTAATGTATGGCTTATAGCGCAATTGGCTGTCATCAAGTTCTGAAGTGTCATGTAAATGCATCATAATGCAGAAACTGCATCGGCCAACTTGCTTTATTTCAAAATCCCAAATCCCTAAATATTGTATATAGTTCTGGTCAACACTGCATCAAACTTTGCGTGTGTCAATTTCAAGAAACTTGATAAGTGCTAATAATTGAACATTGGGAGCGTTAATAACATGTATTAGTGACTTTTGGGTTGTTTTGGGAAAATACTACTCACAAAAATGCTACTCGTCTATAAGACAGGATGGGAACAGAAACTCTGTTATAAAGAGTTAGTTTTTTGTGTCATTGCAGTATATTCCTGTGTTGTTTCTTTTGTTAGAGAAACATAATTATTTTCAAAGTTGTGGGCAGTTTTTCCCATTATGACTTGTAAATCCTCACGAGGTCTGTCAGATTGAATGGGGAGTGCCAGTGAACTTCTTCTCACAGATGTGAAATTAGCCACTCATGGACATGCATAGACCTATCCCAAAGTGACTCCAGAGTTGTCTTTGCTGTGTGCTTCTGAAAGATTCATCTTCATCCCAGTTTTTGGCTCAGTGGGCTTTGAATCCGGTTTTCATCATGAACGTCTCTGTATTTTGCTTTGTTCATTGTTTCACTCAATCCTGACCTATCGCCTAGTCCCTGCCAATGAGAAGCATCCCCGTAGCATTATGGTCCCACCACCATGCATCACCATAGGGATGGTATTAGCCAGGTAATGAGCGTACCTTGTTGCCGGACTGCGTAAGCGGAGCCGGCCTAGAAGAGCGAATGTCTCCGACCATCCGACCGACCTTGTTAAATAGCGTAGTGGTTAGAGAAGAGGACCTGCAAGTTATAGGTTCCACGATCGAATCTCCTCACAGTCCAAACAAAGTGTGCGTTTAGATTTGTTCCAGATAGACAGAAACTTCGCTGGCTATAACCTTCAATATCTACATTATTGTAAGCCTAAAATAAAACTGTTTACGGTTATATTGCGACTGTTTCTGGTGGATTTTTTGGGGGTAATAATATAGGCTTTACAAAACCCCTTGGGCAGTAAAAGAGTTGGGGTTTCCACAATTCTCTCGTCTTTTCACTTGACAAGAAAGTCAGTTATCGTCACCTATAGTTATTGTATCAATGTCATTCATGAATGAAAGAAAAACAAATGTTTTTGTGCCATGAAATGGGAAAAGTATATCTTCAGTCTCGTTAGCAATTGCTCAATTAAGACTATTCCTAGAAAGTGAGTAGATACTAGTAAGCCTATTACTGGCTAATAAGCTGTTAAAACGGCCAGTGGCAAAAGCCATAGTTCATAGACGCTATTTGTGGTGGAGGTAAGTTTAATAAAAAACATGAGTCAGTTTAACACAATGCTGAATTGTGTCTAGCGACTAGTAAAATGTGCAGCTCCTTGGTGTAGTGTTTAAAGACAGTGCCTGTCCTGTGGGAGACTTGAGTTCATATCCAGTGAGGACGGTGATATTTATTAATTTTAATTGCGGGCCGCAATAAAACTGTTGGCGGTTATAAGAAATGTTTCTTAGTTTTACACAATGGTTAATGGTGTTTAAAGGAATATTCAAACTTGATGTGATGTTAATGCGTGACAGAATTATATAATGTCAAGGGGCTATACCGACACTTAGCTGCAGTATAGCTTGGTGGCATAGTGATTAAAGACACAGCCTTTCACATGGGCGATCCGGGTTCGAATCTTGGGAGGGCAACAACTAATACATGGTTTTTATTGCAGGCCGGCTGAACTAGGCTTGCCTGGTTTCTTGTTTTTCACTAGAAATTGTGCTTGGCGTGTAGACCAAATTCAATGTTAGATTTTGGTCTCATCAGACCAGAGAATCTTTTTCCTCATGCTCTGATATTAATTTTAGTGCTGTTTGGCTAACTCCAGACGGCATGTCATATGCCATTTATTCAGGAATGGCTTCCATCTAGCCACTCTACCATAAAGGCCTGATTGATATAGTACTGCAGAGATGGTTGACAGATAAATTATGACGCCGTTGGGTTCTTGGTCAGCTCTCTTATCAAGGCCTGTCTTGCCCGGTTACTTAGTATGGCTGGACGGTCAGCTCTAGAAAGAGTCTTGATGGTTCTTCCATTTCAATGACAGAGCCCACTGTGTGCCTGGGAACTTTCAATCCCTTTACAATAAAAAAAAAAACCTTCCCCAGATCTATGCCCAAAGACAATTCTGTCTTCAAGGTCTACGGAGAGTTTCTTGGAATGTCCTGTCTTGGTTTTTTTCTGACATACACTGTGATGTGTGGGCCTTTATATAGACAGGTGTGTGTCTTTCTAAATAATGTCTAATCAGTTGCATTCGCCACAGAAGGACTCTAAAGGACACAGGCATAGCTGTGGGAAGATTTTTTGATCAAGTGGTGTTCACTGCTTGGGGGATGGTTTTATTTTCAGGAATGTCTACATCCATAGCTGTTGTTAAACAGTAAATATTCCAGCCCTAATGATGGAGACAAACACGCACATGAACACAGACATACATTTCCAGACATTAATAATTCACATCCACTCGGCACATCTCATGTGTTTTCCTTTATTGCACCTCCAAAGGGATGGAGCCAGCCAGCCAACCAGCCAACCAGCCCATGGGATAGGGATCTCTGGCATCATCGCAGCTTGAGCAATAATGCAGTATAGCACCCCTAATGAAGAAGAAGACTGATTGGCACCGAAGCGGGTTATTGCTATTCAGAGGACACTCCCTGTTGCTCTCTGGAGTAGAGAGAAAGAGACCGAGGGAAGGAGCGAGAATGAAAGAGAGAGAGGCAGAGAAATGGAGGGTAATGAAGGGATTTCATTGGACACCTCAGGGAATCACAGCAGTGACCCTAGTGTGCCCCAAATGGAACCCAATTTCCTATATAACGCACTAATTTTGGGCCCTGGTAAATAGGGAATAGGGTTGCCATTTGGAATCCAGGCCCTGTCCCGTGAAGCAGATCTCCTCCTATATGCCTTGGTCCCAGCAGCACAACAATCTGCCTCTCAGCCGGGCACTGATTTGGACTTGACTCCTTCAACGGGGGGTAGTGGGGGTTCCAGAAATACCTTGTTAATCATCCATGTTTTAAAGGACTCTACAGTCAGATGAGCTGTGTTCCAAGTGTCTATATATTCTGTATATAGTGCCCTACTTTTGTACTTTTCGTAATTTGTGGTCTGTGCCTAGCCATGAAACAAGATGAGAACTGACTTTCCTTTGTCTGCATTCTCATTAAAAGAAGTTGACTCTTTCTTTTTGTCTGTACATGAAGTGGCACATCTAGTGTCCCATACTGGGGCTCTAGACTACTCAACCATCTTTTTTTCAGAGCTCATTGCATCGGCAGCTCTGAGGTAAGCTGATTGGCATCCAAAGGGCCAGTAATTAAGGGTTGGATTAGCTTTGCTGAGATTTTGCCCGTCGGTTGAAGTGACTGACACCATATCAATTCAAAACTATCTACCCACCCCCTCTCGCTATCCCCCCCCCCCACACACACACACTTTTCCTACCTCCTCTACAGGCGGCCCACATGGTCATTTACTTTGATTGTATCCCTTTGTACACTCTGCTAAATGACAAACACCACTTATATTGACTGATTACCCTCTTTAGACAAGGCAACACATTTGACTTTGTCTGGGAAATGGATTTTTTTTTTCACTGGCTCTCTAAAGTAATAGTCATCGCCTTCAAAGTGTTCTCTCTCTGCCACTCCTGATGAAATGACAGTTGCCTCCTAACGACTTGTTTACACCATTTTTTTTTACATAACTAAATTTGAAATTATAATGATAGTCATAGATATGTTTGTTGCCTGGATACGTGGGTGATGTATGTGTTGAGCAAATGAAGCACATGTTTGTAAATGATCCCTTGTCATCGAGGACCTTGCTAAATATACTGCGGATTATGAACCTCACGTCAGATTCTTCAAATCATTAGCCATGTTTTTACGACTTGCAATAAGGCCAAGTTAAACGATGAGACATGGGCACAAACAATGATATTCTTCACTGAAATAAATTATTGTACAACTCCTGTGCTGAACATTCTGTCATTGCAGTGTTAAAAATTGGCATGAACAATTCCTTCAGAGAGCGATCTACATACGGAAATTTCCGCTGAAGCACTATTGACGGACATTTTTGGACATTATCCAAAGACAGAGTGCTAGAGCATTAAATGGTTACCAAGGGAGTGTATTTCAGGTTCTCTCAGCCACTGATTGATCAAAGCCCTGGCCAATGTGCTTGTTCTATTTAGCAGGGTGGCTGGTTCATGTCCTGAATGTTAAAAACCTGGCCTGGGTCTGCCACTCAAGCCTCTAAGCACTCTCCATAGGGGTTTGTGATGCCAGGCAGCGGCTGATGTCATAGCTGTACGTTCCAAGTTCCAAACGCTCCCTATTCTTTTTTCGCCCTTGCTTTCCCCCATGGCCACCTCCCTTGATGCTGAGTCTGATTTCAGAGCTTTGCCTAGAGTGTATCCCTTTCATTTTTAAAGTCAAATTGGACCGTAGGCAAAACATTTTAATGCATGCATAGGCGTGATATTGCAGACTTTAAAATAAGCCCCAGGAACATTTTAAAACCTATGGGGTAAAGTTCTTGTTTCTCTGTTTCTTTACTGGTTATTTTATCTATTTAGGCTTTATCCTCAGTACAAATCTGTCAGATGTACAATTTTATCTGTATCTTTTTTTTTTACAGTAGAATATATGTGAATTAAAAATTCCTTATTGATAGCTCTTCACTTATCGGTGACTTGTAATGCACACAGACATGCTATGTATATTATGTTTGTGAGGCAGGTAAGACCTTTCTCACTGATCGTTGGTTACCTTGACCTTTACCGATAAGGTACGTGAAGATTCCCACACCAGGTGTTATTGAACTTTGCACTAGCCCACTCCATCACTGGCTGCCACTTTCTCTGCTAGCCATTGACCTTTTTAGTCAGATAACAACTTGCTGTCATGATACAAATTGAGATAATTTATGGCAGGGAATGTGTCACACCCTTTGTCTCACACTTTAGACTGCCCTCTTGATTAGAAAAGTTGAGTCCCTGCATTTATCAAAATGTATGGTATATTACCAGATTCACTGATTCCTGACAACAAGCTCATGTCCTGTAAGTCACATTGTCCCTGCATTAAAATTAGCCCTATACAGAACAGTATTGCTGCCAGTAAAACAATCAAATCTAATTTAAACAACTCTAATTCAAACACTATTCAAAATAAAACTGCAATTACATTGTGGATTTTGTTTTGATATTGTGATACTTGAAATACAAATGAAAATTTGTATGTATTTATATGTCTGTCGTTTGTGGTTGTCTCTACACAGGCTTCCCATTTCTGATATTTTTTCCTCTAATTGGTATTTTGACTGATCCCATTCTGATCCCCGTCTTTTTCAGAGCTGGTCTCATTGGTCAGAAGACTCATTAGTGAGAAACATAATTAGCAACCACACAAACACCTAAAATACATTTTTTCTTATTAATTATTTAATCAAGGTCATACCAGTGTTTATGCGATATACTACAACATTAAGGAAATGATTAGCGCAAATGATGAATGATGATTTGTTACTGGCCAGTCATCACTGATCAATGATGATTGGCCAATAAGAAATATACAGTTGTGCTCAAAAGTTTGCATCCTTGGAGAATTGGTAATACTGTATACGTACCATCTGTAAAGAAAACATGAGTGAGCAGGCAAAACACGTCTTATATTTCTTATGGGATTCACATTCAACTGTAGGTCAACTTTTGTAATAGTTTCTATGAGGCCCGAGTTCTTGCAGGTGGTTTAGCTGCCCATTCGTCTTGGCAAAATGCCTCCAGGTCATGCTAAGTCTTTGGTCGTCTTGCATGAACCGCACGTTTGAGATCTCCCCAGAGTGGCTCGATGATATTAAGGTCAGGAGACTGTGATGGCCACTCCAGAACCTTCACCTTTTTCTGCTGTAACCACTGGAGGGTCAACTTGGCCTTGTGCTTAGGGTCATTGTCATGCTGGAAAGTCCAAGAGCGTCCCATGCGCAGCTTTCGTGCAGAAGAATGCAAATTGTCTGCCAGTAATTTCTGATAACATGCTGCATTCATCTTGCCATCAATTTTCAAGATTGCCTGTGCCTTTAGAGCTCACAACACCAAAAACATCAGTGAGCCACCATCATGCTTCACAATGAGGATGGTATTCTGTTCAATATAGGCCTTGTTGACCCCTCTCCAAACATAGCGCTTATGGTTGTGACCATAAAGCTCTATTTTGGTCTCGTCACTCCAAATTACAGTGTGCCAGAAGCTGTCAGGCGTGTCAAGGTGTTGTCGGCATATTGTAACCGAGCTTTTTCGTGGCTTTTTTGTGGCATTGGCGCAGGAAAGGCTTCTTTCTGGCAACTCAACCATGCTGCACATTTTTCTTCAAGTATCATTCAAGTATCGTCATAGTCTTTTTCCAGAGCAGCCTGTATTTCTCCTGAGGTTTCCTGTGGGTTTTTCTTTGTGTCCTGAACAATTCTTCTGGCAGTTTTGGCTGAAATCTTTCTTCGTCTACAGTACCTGACCTTGGCTTTGTATCAAGAGATCCTCGAATTTTCCACTTCTTAATAAGTGATTGAACAGTACTGATTGGCATTTGCAAGGCTTTGGAGATCTTTCTATATCCTTTCCCATCTTTATAAAGTTCCATTACCTTGTTACACAGGTCTTTTGACAGTTCTTTTCTGCTCCCCATGGCTCAGTATCTAGCCTGCTCAGTGCATCCACATGAGAGCTAGCAAACTCATTGACTATTTATACACAGATAATAATTGCAAATTAAAAAGCCACAGGTGTGGGAAATTCACCTTTAATTGCCATTTTCACCTGCGTCTGTCACCTTGTGTGTCTGTAACAAGGCCAAACATTCAAGGGTATGTAAACTTTTGATCAGGGCCATTTGGGTGATTTCTGTTATCATTTTGATTTAAAAAAGGTGCCAAACAACTATGTGATAATAAATGGTTTCATATGATCACTATCCTTAAACAAAAGACAGTTTCTTTGCATGATCAGTCATATTTTCAAAATCAATGCCACAATTTCTGCCAGGGTATGCAAACTTACGAGCACAACTGTAAGTCTGTGATGATTATTGACTATAGTGGGAGTGTTTCCTTTCTGCTTGTATTTAAAATGATAATAATTGTTCAGCACCTTGTCAACAATTTTGTTTTTTCTCCCTTCTTTTACATGAATCTTTGATGTTGTCACTGCTTTGCCATCTGAAAAGGTGAGTCATTTTTGTTTGATTTAGAACACATGACATGCAAATTAATAATTTATAGATGCTTTCCACAATTTTTGGCCACTGGATGTAAAAGTAGTGTTTTCGAGCCAAAATGGGGCCCTGACAAATGTGCCCCGTGTCATCAAGCCCCTTCCTTTCAAACTAGATTTTTATGGCTAACTAATGTATATCTATTCAATGATGGATTATGCACTTAAAACAACATATTACACACCCAGCTGAGTATTAAAGGTTTAAAAATCATTTGTAATTTGTGAAAGTCAAAGATTGCATTTTTAACATAAGAAAAGCAACAAAAAAAAGCCAAGTTGCCGAGTCACAATGGTCAATCCATTGTTCAGTGAAAACAAATAAGGTTTTCAAAATGTTGATAACCTTGGCCAGGAAAATCAAAATGCCTTGAGTTTGAGTTTCTAATATGTTAACCTTTGTTGAGTCCAAGGTGTTTGTGAGTATCTTGTTTTTGTTGTATTACGTGCCAGTCAGTCAGTCTCTGTTCTCCTGCTGAGAAGCTTACAGTAAGACTGTTCCTCGAGTCCACTCTGGTAGTAATGATGGAAATTGAATTATTTTGGAATGGAAGTCAAGCGCACTCAGTTAATGCTTTCAACCTAGTGTTGCTTGGGTCATTTTGATAGGGTTTCATATTATGATTTGAGCCTGAGGATTATAGTGCACCGACCCTCCGAGGGGCATGTGCTGAATCTGAAAAAGTGGGTGGAGTTGTCGACTCACACAGGCGGACGATGTGTTGGAGAGAGTGGTAAATTCAAATTTACTCTCTAGTTCATAGGTGGAAAACTTCCATTTTGGGCGGCACAATACTTTTTTTCTCTTCTTGCTAGTTATTTGCAGTCAACGCTGGTTTCAAATGGTGTTTTCTGTATATTACTAGCTTCATGTTTTGTGTACATTACTAGCTTGGTGTTTTGCTTATATTAATAACGTTTGTGATATATACTGAGCTTGTTTAAACCATCTAATATAGTTGTTTGGCTTTCTTGCGATTGGATTTTGAAAAATCCATAAAATGTGTTAATGTCACAGCAGAATACTCTAATGCAATAAGAGATTACTCCCTCAAACCAAAACATCAAGGTTACAGGCATCACAACGTTGGAAGCTTCCTGCAGGCTTATGTGTGTTTTAGAAATTGCTTGATTTCAGGCTCTCCGGGCTAATGGGAATTATGGGTAAATGGTCTGATCTTCAAACATGGCGATTGAGATGCTCCCTTAGGTGCCAAATCGCTTTGGAAAAAAATACATTCAATTTTGACCAAAACAAACATGAGAGAAAATGGGACATGGTTGCTGCAAAGGTTTTATTTAGCCATTGGTAAGAGACTTCTGTATAAACATTCTCTCTCTTGGTCAAGACATCAGTCTCATGTCCTGTACCAGTAATTCTTTTTGACCCCACCTCCGGAGTCAGCTTGCCACAAAGAAGCACCATGTTGACACTGACAGTAACGTATGCCCCCTGTAGTGAGGCAGCACATTGAGTTGTCTGACACATGATCTCAACATCCCAGATTGTATTTTTTCAGCTTTATGTTTCATCCTTGTCTGACACAGCTCACTGGAATTGCCACTGCCTCAGGTTGGTATTTAGGGTAAGGGAGGGAAATAAAAAAAAGAGGTCAGAAAGATTGACTGAATCATAAGATTAAGCTCCCGCCACAGGGCCCAGGCTCAAATGTGCAGATGAGAGCAGAAAGCCCCAAAAGTAATCTCACAGATTGGTAGATGTAGCTGCTCGGTGTCTGAGGACAGTAATCAAAACCCTCCCTCAGCTCCTTTTTCTTCACGGCCCATCTTGATCTTAATAGCTCCAAAGTGAATTTGCACCCCCATTGGTATCTTTGTGACATGCCTTTATCTCCCTTACATTGGCCAGTGTTCGTATTATCTGTTGTAATATGTTGTTTAGCATGGACAAGGCACCAACTGCTTTTCTTTTTTTCTAAATCAGATGTAGTATGACTGAATGTGGATTCCTCCTTGAAAATGGAATGCCAAGATATGGTACGGAGACATCTTTGATGTGGTAATGACTCTGTTGCTAGGCAGAAGGCTTCTGAATCAGTGGTTGTCTTCTGTAGTGCAATTAAACCACCTTTAAAAGCTGCAGACACAGAGGAAATGGAGCGTGAGAAGTAAAGTTTCATGTTTTGAATGTTAGTAAGAACAAGGTCAATTACCTTTTGCTCTTCATAAAGTGAGCTTCAGAAATCATATGGCAGAGTAGGCAACGAGAAGGTTATACCACTAGCTTATTGACCAGATGACATTATGTATGGAATATTGCAGATAAAAGATTAAGAGGAGGTAGATGAGTTTGGGAGTCAGAAGGATATAGGTGAAGCTTGCCTAGACTATGTGTGGGATTAGTAGCATGTTAAATCACACATACTACTAAGGAAAACCTTTTTTGCACTCTCAAGGGTCACTTTAACTGAATTTCCTATTGCATCACTGAAGAGGATCTGTACTTTCATAGTTATGTTTTTGGTTCATGTATTTTGTACATTTTACGCTAATGCCATTAAGGTAATACATGTATTAGCTAACAGTTTGTTACATTACTCCTGTAATATGTATGCTGAACTAAAAAAAAACACTGAAGAGGTAAAAGCTTGTACTGTTTAATTATACAATCATAAATCTCATTGAATGACTACTCTTTTAGAAGATGGGTGAATAAAATGTCATCTAAAAAAATGGTATTCTCATTTTTAGAGGAGCTTTAAAAATTGCTATAAAGTGATGACTGTGTTCCAGTGGCATGTTGTGTTTGCTTATCAGTTGTGTTTGGTAATAGTTTATCATTTTAAAAGGCTAACTGGTCATTAGAAAACCCTTTTGCAATTATATTAGCACAGCTGAAAACTGTTGCGCTGATTAAAGAAGCAGTAAAACTGGTCTTCTTTTGGCTAGTTGATTATTTGGAGCATTAGCAATTGTGGGTTTGATTACAGGCCCAAAATGGCTAGAAACAAAGACATTTCTTCTGATACTTGTCAGTCTATTCTTGTTGCGCAATGAAGGCTACTCCATGTGAGAAATTGGCTAGAAACTAAAGATCTCGAGCTACGCTGTGTACTCCTCCCTTCACAGAACAGCACAAACTGGCTCTAACCAGAATAGAAAAAGGAGTGGGAGGCCCCGGTGCACAACTGAGCAAGAGAACAAATACATTTAACTGTCTAGTTTGAGAAACCGATGCCTCACAGGTCATCAACTGGCAGCTTCATTAAATAGTACCTGCAAAACTCCACTCTCAATGTCAACAGTGAAGAGACGATTCCAGGATGCTAAGCTTCGAGGTAGAGTTGTAAAGAAAAAAACTCAGACATGCCAATAAAATGAAAAGAATGAAGTGGGCAAAGGAACACAGAAAGAGGAAGTTTGGAAAAAAGTGTTATGGACAGACAAACCTAAGTATGAGGTATTCGGATCATGAAGAAGAACATTTGTGAGATGCAGACCAAGTGAAAAATTGCTGGAGGAGTGCTTTACGCCATCTGTCAAGCATGGTGGAGGCAATGTGATTGTCTGGGGGTGCTTTGGCGATGGTAAAGTGGGAGATTTGAACAGGGTAAAAGGGATCTTGAAGAAGGAAGTATATCACTCCATTTTGCCACACCATGCCCTGTGGACTGCGCTTAATTGGAGCCAGTTTCCTCCTACAACAGGACAATGACCCAAAGCACAGCTCCAAACTATGAAAGAACCATTTAGGGAAGAAGTAGTCAGCTGGTATTCTGTCTATAATAGAGTTGCCAGCACAATCATTGCATCTCAACCCTATTGAGCTGTTGTGGGAGCTGCTTCACCATATGGCACGTAAGTGCCCATCTAGACAATCCATCTTGTGAGAGGTGCTTCAGGAAGCATGGGGTGAAATCTCTTCAAATTACCTCAACATATGGACAACTGGTCTGCAAGGCTGTAATTGCTGCAAATGGGGGATTCTTTGACGAAAGCCAAGTTTGAAGGACACAATTATTATTTATTTTATTAATTAAAGTGTATTATTTCTATCCTTCTAAATGACTAAATGTCTAAGTGACCCCAAACTTTTAAACAGTAGTGTAGTTTAATGCAAACATGTTTGGATGAAATACAGCAACATATTTAGTGTTTTATCCTTAAAATGAAATGTTATCTAATGGCCAAGTGTTTTATTCCAGACAGATTTCCATTATGAGAATTTGGCTTGAAAATGTACAGTTTATTTAGAATAAGGCACTAAAATTGAGGAAAAACTATGTCCTCAGAAAGATGGTCCTCAGTGTTTTGTATATGCGTCATGGTTTTATGTGTAGATGTTTAAAACTACACTGCTCCAAAAAATTACGGGAACACTTAAATCACACATGGGTCTTGATGAAGGAAATATTTTATAGATCAAAGTCTTTACTGTACTGTACATTTTGTAATTCATTGAGAACAAAATGACGTAGCAACAGTCAATGGAAACCAAAATCACCAACCGATTGAGGGCTGGATTCAAACTCACGCCAAAAATCAAAGTGAACAATTAAAATCACAGGCTGTTCCAACTTGCATGAATTTCATCACGGCAACTCATAATGTGACTCAGTAGTGTGTATGGCCCCCACATGCCTGTATGCACTCCCGACAACATCTGGGCATTCTCCTGATGAGACGGCGGATGGTGTCCTGGGGGATCTCCTCCCAGACCTGGATCAAGGCATCAGTGAGCTTCTGGACAGTCTGTGGCGCTACTTGGTTGGCGTTGTATGCACCGATACATAACGTCCCAAAGTTCTCAATTGGATTCAGGTCTGAGGAACGTGAGGGCCAGTCAGTGGCATCAATGCCTTCGTCATCTAGGAACTGCCTACTCACTCTGGCAACAGGAGGCCGGGCATTGTCCTGCACCAGGAGGAACTCAGCGTACTTGCCCAGTGTAAGGTCTGACGATGGTTCTGAGGATTTCATCCCGGTACCTAACAGCAGTCAGGATATCGTTGGCTAGCATGTGGTTGTCTGTTCGACCCTCCAAGGATATGTTTCTCCAGACCATCACTTACCCACCGCTAAACCGGTCATGCTGTATCATGTTGCAGGCAGCATAACGTTCACCACGGCATCTCCAGACTTATTCATTCCTGTCACGTGCTCAGTGTGAAGAGGACGGAGTGCCTGCCAATTCTGGTGTTCCCTGGCGATTGCCAATCGAGCTGCACGGTGCTGGGCTGTGAGAGAGCAATTTTCTGTGGCCACTACCTGCAAAACCATTCCCTTTTTGGGGGTTGTCTTGCTGTTGCCACTCCAGTGCACCTGTTGTCACTTTCATTTGCACCAAAACAGGTGACATCGATTCACAATGCTTATGCTTCCTAACTGGACAGATTGATTGCCCTGATGTTTAATTGAATTGGTGTTTTACTGTGATGATTATGTGTTCCCTTAATTTTTGTGAGCAGTGTAATTTCTTGAGCATCAACCAAATTTATTAGGTCTTTTGAAATGCCTGGAAATGTGTTGAATGGGAGCTTATCAGTTGTGAGTCAGAAGTTATTGCTCTCCTATGACTTGGCATTGAGGCAAAGGAAAATAAATACATCCTGCTGGGGCTTACTACCGTAAATAACATGTCAATCTACACCAAAGACCAAGAGTTCACATCGACGAACAGAGGAACTCCAGCAGTGCTTTTGTCTGCACCCTTTCCAACTTATAGATCTCAGAGAACTGAGGGGACTGCAAGAGGTTTCTTTTACATCAAACCACAGGACTCAAAAAAGAGCATCTAACTTTCTTTAAAAGGTCTACGCTGGATCTCTAGACTAGACCATTTGCCACTCTACAGTGCCAACATAAGTACAACCCCATATCCAAAAGAGGTGGAATGTTTCGTAAAATGTAAATAAAATCAGAATGCAATGATATTTTCTATATATTCAATAGAAAATAGTACAAAGACAACATATCCAATGTTGAAACTGAGACATTTTGTTGAATATATGTTGAAGAATATATGCCCACTTTGAATTTGATGCCAGCAACACTTTTCAACAAAGTTGGGACAGAGGCAACAAAAGACTGGAAAAATTAAAAAGCTAAACCTGGTGGTATATCACACAAGTAATTAGGTCAATTGGCAACAGGTCAGTAACATAATTTGATATTAAAAGATCATTCTAGAGAGGATTGGTCTGTCAGAAGTGAGGATGTGGAGGGGTTCACCACTTTGTGAAAGACTCCGCAGGCAAATAGTGCACCAATTTAAGAATAAGGTTTCTCATTGTAAAATTGCAAAGAGTTTGGGGATCTCATCACCTGCCTTACATTATGTCATTAAAATATTCAGAGAATCTGGAGCAATCTCTGTATGCAAGGGACAAAGCCGAAAACCAAAATTGGAAGGCCGTGATCTTTGGGCCCACAGGCCGCACTGCAATAAAAACAGTCACGGTTCTGTCGTGGAAATCACTGCATGGGCTCAGGAATACTTCCAAAAACCGTTTCCAAAGACCATGTCTGTGAACGCAGTATGTCACCACATCCACAAATGCAAGTTAAAACTTTACCATGCAAAGAAGAAACCAGATATAAATAAGATCCAGAACCGCCGCCACCTTCTCTGGTCCCGAGCTCATTTAAGATAGACTGAGGCGATGTGGAAAACTGTCCTCTGGTCTGACGAATCAAAATTTGAAATCATAAACGCCGCGTCCTCCGGACTAAAGAGGAAAGGGACCATCTGGCTTCTTATCAGTACACAGTTTAAAAGCCAGCATCCGTGATGGCATGGGGGTACATTAGTGCCCATGGCATGGGTGACTTGCACTTCTGTGAAGGCACCATTCATGCTGAACAATGTATACAGGTTTTGGAGCAACATATGCTGCCATCCAGACAATTACTTTTTCAGGGAATGTCTTGTTTATTTCAGTAAGACAATGCCAAACCACTTGCTGCATGTATTACAACAGCATGACTCCGTAGTAAGAGTCTGGGTACAAATAGGCATGTACTTTTCCAAAAACAATAACATTTCTCAGCTTCAGCATTTGACATGTTGTCTTTGTACTATTTTCAATTAAATATAGGGATTAATGATTTGCACATCATTGTATTCTGTTTTTATTTGCAATTTTACACAGCGTCTCAACTTTGGAAATGGCGTTGTATGTTTGGATTTGGTATAAGCATGTTCTTTCATAGCAACAGTTCTAATCCACTTTTCCTTTTAATTAGGATTCCTACAATAGTTTGTATATTGACAGAATCATGGAATTGGATTTCAGTGTCTTATTATCACACTTGATTTACCTGTCATCTGCTTTGACTTCCTCTCCTTTATTGGTCCATTTGTGGACTCATCAAGATACATTTGTATACCATTTTATACCTGAGGTGTAGTTCACAAGTCAAGTTGAATTTATATTTGTTTGGGTTCTAATATTTACTCTCTTCATCAGTCCTTAAGGAGAAAGATTGGCAACATCTTACTGTACCTTTATTGAGACTGTTTTCAATATAGTGTAACGTACCCAAACAAACATCTGATCTATGATTTTCAGATATGAAATCTGATACATATGGGTTTCTGGCAACAGCAATGCCTTCTATCACTACAGTTCTGTGGCCCTATAAGGGCCAATTAGACCAACAGATTCCTTAGACCTATGCAGAGATATGAACATGATGTGGTATTAGGTTTCATTCATTGGGTTATGGTTGAATTCCCGGCTAGATGGTAATGTTGGTCTGATTGTGATGTTGTGTGACGATGGGGGGTGTAGAGGTCTGGTCAGGCTTTCCATTCACTCTTTTCTCCATTCCTCCATTTTCTCAAATCCCCAGCAATGAGTGAAATCGAAAGAATCCTCATTCCACAACAATGTTCTCAAGTTCATGGACCCCCAGTCCGAGGGAGATTGACAGTTCTTCTCTGAATGATTCAGAGGAGAACTTGGTGAAAGTGTTGTGGTCAGATGAGACCAAAATCAAGCTCTTTGGCATCAAGTCAACTCACTGTGTTTGGAGGAGGAGGAATGCTGTCTATGACCCCAAGAACACCATCCCCACCGTCAAACATGGAGGTGGAAACATTATGCTTTGGGGTGTTTTTCTGCTAAGGGGACAGGACAACTTCACCGCATCAAAGGGACGATGGACGGGGCCATGTACCCTCAAATCTTGGGTGAGAACCTCCTTCCCTCAGCCAGGGCATTGAAAATGGGTCGTGGATGGGTATTCCAACATGA